>JAOWBN010207418.1:0-14223 GCA_028565015.1 Pinguicula moranensis | reverse complement strand
CCTTTAAAGCTGTATTTGGACTGAATGATGTCCATTACTAGACTTTGCTCCCCCGAGAGAAATCTTGCACACCATTTACCAAGTAGCGCTAGGTTGAAATGTCCAATATTACTAATACCTAAACCACCCTCCTCCTTAGGTCTTGCTGCTTTCAACCAAGCAACCCAGCTGATAGGTTTGTGTCCTTTTCTAGAGCTCCAGAAATACCTTCTCTGTAATCCTGTCAGCTTTTTTACCACACTCTGCGGGGCTTCAAAGAAGCCAAAGAAATGTGATGGTAGGTCTGCTAGTACCGAGTTAACTAGAACCAGTTTCCCGCCCATAGAGAGGTTTTGTTCCTCCCAGCTAGACAGTCTCTTCTCAAATTTCTTATAGACTGGGGACCAGAGAGATTGTTTGCTAGAATTCCCCCCCACATGGATGCCTAGGTAGGTGAATGGTAGGCTTGCTATTTTACAGTTAAGGTACATGGCCATAGAGGTAAGAATGTCCATTGGCATGTGTATTCCCATCAGACTGCTTTTTGAGTAGTTAATGCGCAATCCAGACACTAGTTCAAAATTTTGTAAGATACCTTTCAGAATGGCAACATTCTGCCAGTCAGCTAGCCCAAACATGAGGGTGTCGTCTGCAAATTGGAGATGGGAAAGTGTCACTTTCTCTCTACCAATGCTCCATGGTGAGAAGGCATTTATTTTTGTGGCTTTTTGAATCATTTTGGAGAGCCCTTCAGCTGCAATCAAATATAAGAAAGGGGATATAGGATCCCCCTGCCTCAACCCCCTCTTAGGGTAGAATTATTGAGATGGGCTCCAATTAATAAGTATTGAAGTGGATGCTGAATGTAGTAGTCCTCTGATCTACGTAATCCAGCAAGTAGGGAATCCCATAAGAGACATCACATCTTCTAAGTGACCCCAATTAACAATATTGAATGCCTTTTCAAAGTCTACTTTGAATATAAATCCACTCTGCTTTAGTTTCCTCATTTCATCTATAGCTTCATTTGCAATTACAGTGCCATCTAAAAGTTTCCTGCCTGCCAAGAAGGCCATCTGGTTGCTCGATATTACCTTAGGAAAGATCTTGCTTAGTCTGAATGTTAGCACTTTTGCAATAATCTTGGGCATATATCCTATTAGTGTTATGGGCCTATAATCAGTTACCTGTTGGGGTAAAGGCACCTTTGCGAGTAATGATATGTGAGCTGCATTGCTGCCTTTTGATAATTGTCCATGCCTATAAAACTCTTGCAGCAACTGACTGATATCAGGAAGAAGGGTTGGTAGAAACTTATTGATGAAATGGAAGTTTAAGCCATCTTGTCCTGGGCTCTTGGAGCTGCCACAGTCCGCTATAGCTAGCAGAACTTCCTGATCAGAGAATAGAGCTAGGCTGAATCTCTGCGCTTGAGTAGATAGAATTGTAAAGGACATATTTGTGACCTTAGGTCTCGGCCATTCCACCTCTGTGAATCTTGCTTCAAAGTGAGTTTTAAAGCACTCTTTAACCTGCTCCGGATCCTCTAACCAAGTCTCCCCACAATAGATGCCATGAATTGTATTTTTTCTTCTATACCTGTTTATCATACGATGAAAGTAGGCACTATTAGCATCTCCTTGTTGCAACCAGCTGATTCAGGATTTTTGATAGATGATACTATCCAGTGATTTGGCTACTTTTGCTAATTGAGTTCTGAGATCCCTTATTTCAGATGTAACTAGCTCTATATTCATTTCAAATTCCTTTTCCAGAGTGTCTAGACCGTTTAGGATCTGATCTCGCTGCCCTTCCAGATTTCTATTAGCTGATCTGTTCCAATCTTTGATTGTTTGTCTTACAGCTTTGATTTTCTATTTTATTCTGAAACTGGCATACCCCTCTAAAGCAATCGATTCCCAAGTCTTAGTTACCAATTCCACAAAGGTTTTATCTGACAGCCAGATGTCCATCATCTTTAGAGGTTTTGGACCCCAATTCTACACTTTGTAGATGAGACATACTGGATTATGATCAGAATCATATTTTCTCAGTCCCTTTTTAATCCAATTTTGGTCTTTATTCAGCCAAGCTTCATTCAAGAGAAATCTATCTAATCTACTCATTGATCTGAGGGATTTGACTGACCAAGTGAACTACCTTCCTTCCATTTTCAGATCCACTAGTTTGGAGCCATTGAAAAAAGCTGAAAGGCTGATATTTCAGCTAAAGCTGGGCGGTGAGCAGAACCTCTACTTTCCCCAAGATTAAGGATAGCATTGAAATCCCCCATCACACACCATTTTTGCTCCTCTTTACCTCTCATAAGTTTGGTAAGAACTTTCCACTGAGCCTTTTTAGCTGCGAACGATGAAGGTCCATACACATTAACCATGTGTGAGAGAGTTGTTTCATTATTCCAGTACCCTGATATCCCTAAGACCCCTTTATCAGAGAAGACATTAGTTCGCTGGAACTTCAACTTATTCCAAACACATAATAGCCCGGACTGTCCTTCTGATCCTAAATGCGTCCAGTCAAAATCTGCATCTATCCATAGTTTCTGACAGATTCTCTGAGGCATATATTCCAGTTTAGTTTCTTGTATGCTTAAGAAGTCTGGCTTCTCTTTTAACAGTAGAGCTTTCACTCTTCTCTTCCTACCTGGGCTATTCATGCCTCTTACATTGTACGTTATAGCTTTCATTTATTTACCAAGTTGTCCTTTTTCTGTTGACTCGTAGGAGAAGAGCTACTTGGCAACTCCTTCTTGTCCGAGTTCATGAGCATTAACTGGTTGTGAGCTATTTCAGAGTGCATACCATAGGAGATCCCCAATTTCACCCCTAATCCTTCCTCTTTATAGTTAATGGTGATCTGGCACATGGCTCACCTAACTTCTTAGAAGATCACAAAGCATTTCAACATTCAAATCATTGCCATACTCGAGAGTGTCATCTAACTATACAATAAATCTTTATAAGACATGGTTTGTTAAAGTAAAGCATATGTTGAGTTTCAACGGGTTGATACGTATAAAGAAAATTTTATTGACCTAATATTATTATCTTTACAAAACTTAAACCAATCTTTGGTTACTTAAGGTTTCGTAACCAATTTTTTTTTTTGTATGTTTAATGGGGTTAACGTTTAAATCTATACATTTAAGTGTATCTTGTACACATAAATTAATAATATGACAGCAATTATAAAAAATCGACCACCAAACAAAGAATCACATGATGTCTTTAAATCGTCAATACATGCATAATTATTAGAGACATTACCAAAAGAAATACTATATACATTGTGTTGCAAATTATATTCTTCTGAAATTAATATAATCATAGTGCTTATAGTTTGTATAGTGTGTACATTATCAAACTTCCTATACGCTAATATTCCTTTTTACATTTTTCGCTCATTATCTATCTAGTGGCAAGTAATACTCATATAGCTATCTGTTTGCAAGTGGTCCGACCATATATCACTACATATAGAAACTTTTTTATGGTTTATGGATAAAAAAACTTTACATAAATTAGCTTTTCTTTTCTTATAAGATTTTGCAATGTCGTTAGTGTGTGATTTACGTTAAACTCTTCTAAATGCGGGATTTAAACATGCACACACATAATTTTCTAAATTTAAGCTTTCATCAAATCTAAATTGAAGGCCTTTTGAACAAGTTAAATCTACTAGGTCTTCCCTATTTCTATTTTGATTATACCGAAAAAAAACTGACTACTAGAGAAATACCTCCATCTCCAGCTTCAACTCTGCCGGCAATAAAACCCCAAATATTAAACAGTTGGGTTTTTGTAGGATCGATACCAACATCTACTGGGGGCTTAGTCAACATATGTCTCGCAAACGAGCCATAATGCCACCTTAAATAAAAATAGAAAGTTTAAAAAATTCAAAAATTTTAAAAAAAATTGAAAAAAATTGATATTTTTAAAAAAAATATAAATTTATAATAAATATTCAAAAATTAAAAAATAAATCATGCCTTTTTATTGAAAATTCTTTGGACATAACCAGCACTTCACCCAAAAATAGTCGGGCCCTCTTTCCGAATTTAGAAGTTTGTCAAAAATATTCTGTAAAAATTCGGGAGCTACTTACTTTCTCCGGAGCCCGCTCTTGAGTTTGATTCACATAAGGCGGAGGATGAGGATGAAGGGATGGACAACTAACACGGCCACGAGTTGAAGATGGTGTTACCACCTCCATAGCCAATAGTAGTGGTAGTGTGTTTGAATCACCCAACTCAAAAATTTCTTAAGAAAATGCACCAGAATGAAAGATTTAAATATAGCGATTAGTTAAGAATAGATGAATATAATATTTATATTTGGTGTGGATAAAATGAGGGGGATATTTATAGGTGTAAGAAAAAAATTGAAAAAACTATCCGTTGGGCACGCCATGCCACGTGTTGAATGTCATGCCGGTGGTCGGCATGGCGAGCCCAATGGCAATTTTTTTCAAATTTTTATTAAAATAATAATATTTTTATATTTTTATATTTTTTTAATTGTAATTCTAATAGTTTAATTATACAATAATTTATAAAAACAAGTTTACCGCCTTTTTGTCGGCGCTCTGTGTGGCCTTCCGAGTCGATCTGACTGATTTTTTTTTTTAAAATGCAGGAAAAGCACGTTGTGCCAACTGCCAAGTCGGATAAAAAATCCGACCCGGCGGTTGAAGGACCGAAAAATACTAATTAGGCACAAGCCTTCAAACCTCCAGGTCGGAGACCCACCGACCCGCATTGCCCGAGCCGTGCTGGGTGGCAAGCCATGCCAGTTGAAGGGCCACTTTGCCCAGCTCTACATGTAGGTGATCTAGTATTTCTCAAAGTTCACCCTTACTGCCAAAATTTAGTTCAATTCAGGAGAAATATGAAATCATTCTCAGAGTTTACAGGCCCTACAAGGTGCATGAGAAAATTGGGATAGTAACCTACTGTATAGACCTCCCCGAGGGATTCAGAATACATAATGTATTCCATTTCTCATTGTTAAAGGAAAACTTAAAAATAAGGAGGTTAATTAAATTACACCACCAGAAATGTTTTTTTTGCACAATTTCATGTCTTTCCCGTTGATATATTAGACCGAAGGCTAAAGCCAAGCAAACATGGACCGATTGAACAACTATTGATACAATGGTTACGTTCTACCCCGCTCAAGCTGTAGGATGAAG
The DNA here is from genome assembly GCA_028565015.1 of Pinguicula moranensis. Taxonomy (NCBI): domain Eukaryota; kingdom Viridiplantae; phylum Streptophyta; class Magnoliopsida; order Lamiales; family Lentibulariaceae; genus Pinguicula; species Pinguicula moranensis. The sequence goes on along the minus strand of JAOWBN010207418.1, from coordinate 9,030 downwards.
TGCTCGATTTCGAAAAAATTTCAGAAATTTTCAAATTTGGAACCAAGGTGAAATTGAGCCTATAAACATGTTAATTTGTGTTCTAGATGAAGAGTTAGCCACGTTTACCTCAACTCTGGCGAATTTGATCGAACCCGTCGGAAGTCTGAAAATCTCAAAACCAAAAACCGTGGGAAAAGTTCACGGAAACCACCAACGTAGGTGATTCATTACCCGGAGCACTTCCTGAATAATGAAGGGGCTGCTAGACCCGTAATCCGGCGATCGAAAATTTCACGGCGAAAGTTATGAGTTTCGGTCGTGAGTTTTCTTCAGTTTCGCGATGAAGAAGATGAGAACACAGTGGAAACGTTATCTCTCTTTTTTTTCTCGACCGATTGGAGACTTAAGTCTCTTTCATTTGGGCTCAAAGCCCAAATGAATTTTAAGTCCTTGGGCTTGAGTTAAAACTCAAGCCCAAATGCAAAATAATGATTCAGATTTAATCTCATTAAACCCGATTAAATCGCAATTAAATTGGGTGGTCTCACCAAAGCCCAATTTATTCTCGTCTGTGAAATTCGCCAATTATGTCTCATACAATTAATTATTTAATTCTTCAGTTCACCAGATAGGATCCATATCTAAATTGGTACTATCATAAGCGGCATCTAGCAATGCATTATGATCAAATTTAATATAGATACATAATGATCATATAAATTCCATTTAGTATTAATTCTTTCGTCACTTAATATCCAATGACTAATGTCTTGCGTAGGAATGTGCCATCTTAACCATTAATCACTTTCATGATATATCAGTGAATAATTGTTAATATGTGATTATCTCATAATCATAAATTGCCAGCGTAACAATTATTACTGCATCAATGGACCCAGAGATATTAATAATCTCATTTCAAATATGAGATTGACAAAAGTATCATCTTGATATTCCATATCTTCAAGCATAAATCGTGCATGTTCGGGAAACTTGTCGTTATGACCCCTCGGTTAAGAAAGGCAACGATAACCCCACGTAATACACATTCATTACCCAGAATTGTGAATATCACAGACAACTGAATTAATATTATATGACTTTGCCAATGACACAAACACAATCCATCCAGCAAGTTAAATAGGTCGAGTCTAATATTCATGTACCTCGTACACTCATATTTCATGCGATTAAACAGATACCTCGTATCAATAATCTGTGAAACATGATCATGCATTAATCCACATGCTAGTCGATTTAGTTATCTAGTCGTTCCCTTGCTAATGACTTTTAAGACTAGGGACTAATTTAGAGTTTGATAAAATTATGGAGTTTCATAATTTGAGCATCAACCCAAATGATCCATAATATATATATATACAAAACTCAAGTAACAAAATAATTTTCACCATTAAGTATACATGAAACTAACAAGAGTACAATGCTCTATGTCGCTAAAATAACTGCGGGCACTGTCCAGGCACATAGTACGCGTGGGCAAATGGTTGGGTCTTGATCGAGAGCTGTGCACATGGTGTGTGTAGCGCGCATGCATCGTGAGTGAAAGATCATGCACTAGTGCCCATCGTGTGACAACGCCCAATGTAGTATTGTGCGCACTACCTCATCACATAGGAATGGTGTGCGCGAGCGCACATGGCAAGCCCAACGCATTGGCGCATGACTATGTCGTGAGCCCAACGCATTGGCGCATGACTATGTCGTGAGCATATCCTGGCTCATGCCCTTGGCAAGAGTTAGTACCATCCAAGGTATGCACAACTATTGCGTCGTGCACGACCGACTCGTTGGGGGCTCGGGCATTGGGGCCCAATGAGAGGGTAGCGCAGGCCCACATTGTGTTCATAGTTTTACGAGAAAATAAATTCTGATAATTTGGTAGATTTTTTTTCATGAATTAGAGAGTGTAAGTTGGTCTTATAATTAAGTTGTTAATTATATGGTTCATGGAATAATAAGGTTTATATAAGTTCCATAGGTCTTAATTAAATTAGATTTAATTAAGAACTCAATTAATATTAATTAAATTGTATTTAATTATAGGGTCCTAATTGGTCAAAATTTCTATTACTTTAATAATTAAGCCTAACTTGGGGAACATTTATGTCTTGACCTAATGTCTCATTAAGGCAATACCACTAGCCACGCAATACAAGTTTGGAACAAGTCTTGTCACATTAGATTCAAGAAATTCTTGACCTCTCTTGCTAACGGTCAACAATCAAAATTTTGGGAGTGAGAAAAATAGTTTTTCTTATTTTCTTCAGATCTTTACTCAATGTGTTGAGATTAGATATAACTAAAAGTGAATTTTAGGATTATGTCTTTTTAATTTTTTTTGGAGTACAGAAGATATCTACTATCGTAGAGTATAGTTCTCCTGAATATAACTCGAAAGCCTTGGAGATTTAGAAGTTGCATTAAATAAATCGTTTTCCTCTTCTGGTTGTACAAGCTTGGAAGACTACTAAAGGTAATGAATCTGATTTTTTTTCCCTTTAGGGTTGTGTTCAACAACCAGATTAGTTGAATCCGTATGTTACACTAAAGTTTGTTGATTAGAGCATCCAAGCTTGTTCAGCAACGAAAACGACCATTGATTACCATGGGTTTTGGGGACGGTGAATTTCATTGAAAACGTTCACCTGCCATTAATACCTATATTTCTATGTATATCTTCTCTCTGAGAATTGTATGGTATAAATCAAAGAATCGACGAAGCCCACACGTGCACTCTTTGCATATTTTCTTGGTATCAACGTCCACCTCATGTAGAAAGGTGCTTGCCTTAGGTGGAGAGGCTCACACCTAAAGTGAGAGGCATCCAGCTCAAGAGAGTTGCTCTTTGGACAACTGTTTTTTTGCTTGTTTTGCGCATAGTTCTGTTAGTGAATATTCTAATGATATCTCAGGGAGCCCACTTGAGTAGGATATCCCTTGCTTGTAATTTACCTCTTGTAACTACACGTTGTACACCATACGTATATAATGAGAAATATAGAAACACAATGGATCATTGAAGATCTGGTTTATTCCTTTGAAACTCACGTCTTCTTTCAATATTACAATTATTTCATGGTATCAGAGCCTTTAGGCTTACGCCAATTCGAAGTCGATCATTGAGAGTTCAAACCATTGCAACATCTTGCAATTCGTGTGCCTATTTTTTTTCGCAATCTCCATGGCATCTCCATTAGTTTTCAATTCACGAAGCCTACTGCAGGTGATTATTACGAAGTGTGATGGCTCAAATTAGCTTATCTGGACATCATAAATCATTCCAATTCTCAGAAGTAATGAGCTTATGGCCATTGTTGATGGCACAGAAAAGCAGTCGTCCAAGTTTCTCTCTAAAGGGACATATTCGGCCCCTATCCTAAAATCTAATCCTGATTTCTTAGTTTGGTTCAAGAAGGATCAATACTGCTTGAGTTGTATTAATTCCACACTCATAGATTGTGTCTTTTCTCTGGTATTTCATCTGAAGAATTTTGCTGCCATATGGCAGTTCTTGGCTAACAAATACTCTGGCAAAGTAAGATGGATTTATTTGATCTTCGTTGAAAGTTGCAGACGTTGTCTCAAGGAACTTTGTCATGTGGAGATTATATTGATTTTGCCAAACGAGTTGTTGCCGAGTTACAGATTAATGGGACTGAGATTTTTGAGGATGTTCTCATCTCGTATATCACAGGAGGAGTTTACTCCCATTTTGATGTATTTATGGAAAATATCAACATCCTCAGAGAGAAGAACCCGATGCCGCTTGATAAGTTTGAAAAATCTCTTCTGTTGTAAGCTGCTAAAGTCCCAAAAGTTGCAATAGACTCAACAGCCTTTTACAGTTCTTCTGGCTGTCAACCTTGCAGGAAACAGTTTGGTGGATCTCACGGTTTCTCTCATGATACACGGAATCAGCAGCATCAGTATAGTGGGCCTCGTGGGCCATGATTACATCCGGCCTAGTACCAGCAGTTTTAGCATCGCGATGGTTCCCAGTAACGGGAAAGAATGGGCCATCGTGTTGCCATTGGGCTTGGCCGTGGGTAGCCTCTTGGGAATCCCAATCATTTAGCCCACAGACAGAGCCCCATCCCCAGTCCGATGAAATCTATCTGCAGAGCCGAATCCCAATGCTATGAAATGCCAGATTTGTGATAAATATTATCACACATGCCTTGGACTGCTATTAGCGTATTAATTTTGCATTTCAAGGGAAACATCCACTAGTTCAACTTGCTGCTTTGGCTGTTTAAGTCAATCTCGACATAGCTTATAGTGTCTGGTTTGTTGATAGCGGAGCAAACAAACACATTACAAATGGCACTGCTCACCTTGCACATCAACAACCTTACTCTGGGTCTGACTCGGTAGCCATGGAGGTACAAGTTTGAATATCATGAATACTGACACTTTGAGCATTCCTAATCAAATTTGTTTGTTACATTTATCTCTTGTTTTACATTGTCCTAATGCTTCAGATAATTTACTTTCTACCTATAAGTTTTGTGTTGACAATAAATGCTATTTTGTTCTCACCGAGTCTCGTTTCTTCATTAAGGACAACAAGATGGAACTGACGTTGCTAAAGGGATCGAGCAGTGGGGAGATGTATCCTATCCAGCTTAGCTCTCATCGGCCTCCACTTCGTGATGTCAAATGAGGCTTTGATGGTGTTGCTAGCACCAAACCCATCTTCTCTACTTGGCATGCACGTCTAGGTCACTCCTCCCTTGTTACTGTTCGCCATGTTATCATGCATTCTAAATTAGCTTGTGATGGAAATCTTAGTTTTGTATCTGTTTACGAGCCTTGCCAGCTTGGTAAGAGTAATCAATTACGTTTTGATTTATCAACTAGAATTTCTTCGGAACCATTAGAACTAATTCATTCTGATGTATGATCCACTTTAGTAGTCTCTGCTCAAGGATTTCGTTATTATGCTATATTTGTTGATATTTTACTTGCTTTACATGGTTATATCCATTTAAGTCAAAGTCTGATGTGTTTTAAACTTTCATCAATTTTTGTGCAATGGTCGAAAATAAATTTTCATATCACATCAAACAATTTCAAACTGATGGGGGGTGAATTTTGTTCTACTATGTTTAAAGCATTTCTTGGTAAATGTGGAATTCTTCATAAAAAATTGTGTGCACATACACCACAACAGAATGGTCTTGCAGAACGTAAGCATTGTCATATAATTAAAATGGGACTTACATTTTTGGCTCAATCCAAACTTACACCAAAACTCTAGGTAGAAGCATGCTCCACAGTTATTTTTGTTATCAATCGTCTACCTACTTGTGTTCTTCAAAATATAAATGCCTTTGAAAAATTGTTTGGCTATGCACCTGAGTATTCTCATTTTTGTTCATTTTGGATGTATCTGTTACCCATTACTTCGTTCTTATAATTCTCATAAACGTATGTTCCGTAGCTCCAAATGCATTTTTGTTGGGTATAACTTGCAACATGTTGGTTACTAGTGTCTTGATCCAATTTCCCAAACCACCTACATCTCTCATCATGTCATATTTGATGAGATAGTCTTTTTGGGTCATCCCTCGACTACAAGTCACTCATCAGCAATAGCTCCGGATTCAGGTATCCTCTTTCCTTTTGGTATTCGTTTCGTTCCATCCCCTACGTTTCTGTTTGACATCTTAGGCTCAAGCTTCTCTTGTGGCCAAGCATCACTGCCTGCCTCCACAGCATTACCACCTACTGGTCACTCTTCCTAGCTGTCGGATTTCCCGCCAGCTGGCTCCCCTCGCAAGCTTCCAGAATCTCTTCGTCTTTACTATTCTTCCCAACTGTCTAGAGTATTCCCCGGTGGCACCATCCAGTAGTTGCTCGCGTGTTCCTCTTTCACGCCACCAGTTGGCACCTCCAAGCAGCTACTCGAGTGTACCTCTTTTGCACCGCCAGTTGGTACCTCCAAGTCAGCTGCTACCTTGCACATTTTACGCCAGCCAGGCACTCCGCGTCTAGCTTCCCTATCTGTCCCCTCGGGTGATGGCTCTACAGAGCATCCCTTGGGGGGTGATTGTCGTGGATCATCTCCACTAGATCAATTTTCTCTTGCTCCAGTTCCCTTTTCGGCCCTTGCTGCCACTTTAGATCCTGGACCAACGTTGCTTTACATAGCTACCTTCCACCACTCGTGTCACTAGATCTTAGACAGGTTCATTACGTTCTAAACAATTTTCTGACTATCATCTATATGTTGCTACTCATCATCCCTTTTAGGCTCTTGTCAGTGTTCATTTCCCTTGCAAGCCCTCTACCTATCTACAGGCTGCCTCATCTCCGGAGTTTATAAATGCTATACAGGCTGAGTTTGATGCCTTAGTTGACATGGATTTTATGCACTTGTCCTCCCGGATAGCATGTAATTCGATGTAAATGGATTTATAAAATCAAGCAAAAGTCCGATGGGTCTATTGAACGATATAAGCTCGTCTGGTTTCCAGTGGATTTGAGAAAAAATATGGCCGCGATTTCTCTGAAACCTTTAGTCTAAAGGTAAATATGGCTACTCTTTGCCTATTTCTATCACTGGCTATTCATTATTCTTGGTCTATTCGTCAACTTGATGTCTTGAATGCTTTCCTCAGTGGTGAGCTTGAGGAAGTAGTGTATATGGAGCAATCCCGGGGTTTATGTTTTCACAGTTTCCTGATCATGTCTGTTCTCTATGAATATGAAAGACTCTTTATGGTCTTAAGCAGGCCCCCCCGCCTGGTATGTTTGATTATCTGGTGCTTTGGTGGATCTTGAATTTTCTTGTTATGTCAATGACTCATTCCTCTTCGTCTTAAATTAGATGGGGGTACATCTGTTTGTTCAAGTTTATATTGATGATATCCTTGTTATTGGATCTTCTATCCCTGCTATTATTGGGTTCATCAACAACCTACAGACGACTTTTCGTCTTTGCACCTTGGGAGATCTTGGTTACTTTCTTGGCATCGAGGCTACTCGGGACGAATTAAGACTACATTTTAGGCAGTTCAAGTATATTTCAGGTATCTTGGAACGATCTAGGATGATAGGTGCAAAACCTCTACCTTCCCTGTATTGCTCAAACAATTGGACTCGTGATACTGATTCCACCCCCTTGGATTCGGCCAAAATTGCTTTTATCGTCAGGTTGTTGGTTCTCTCCAATACTGTACCTTGACTCATCCTGATATTGCCTTTTCTGTTAATCAACTATGTCAGCATCTGCACTGCCCGTCCATCGCTCACTGGGGGGCAACTAAGCGTGTACAGTATCTGAAAGGGACACCAGACTTGGGTTTGTGGTATACACCCGATTTGGTTCTACTACAAGCCTTTTGTGATTTCGATTGAGTTGGAGATCCATTAGACAGACGTACCACCAGCTTTGGTATATTTCTGGGGTCATGTCTTATAACGTGGTCTGCAAAGAAACAAAGTGTGGTCTCACGATCCAGTACTGAAGCGGAATATCGAGCTCTATCGCTGACTATTGCTAAATTCTATTGGATTCGTATGCTTTTCAGTGACTTTCAGATCCCCATTGATGATTGTCCAGTATTACGGTGTGATAACATATGTGCCCTTTCCTTGACATCTAATCCTGTAATTCATGCTCGTATAGAGTACATTGAAGTTGACTATTATTTCATTCGTGAGAAGGTACAAAATAAAGATATTATCATTCAACACCTCAGCACCAATAATCAGCTTGCAGATATATTCACTAAACATCTTGGCACTGCCAGATTCCAAGATTTACAATCCAAGCTTATGGTTATGTCTCCTCCCATCAGCTTGAGGGGGCACATTAGTGAATATTCTAATGATATCTGAGGGATCCCACTTGATAAGGATATCCCTACAATCAAGGATTAGTCAAAGATTGTGATTTATCCATTATAACTACACGTTGTACATCATACACATATAATGAGAAGTATAGCAGTACAATGGATCATTGAATATTTGGTTTATTCCTTTGAAACTCAATTCTTCTTTCAATATTACAATTGTTTCAAGTTCATCTTCCAAATTTTGCTACTATCTCTCCAGAATGAACAAGAAGGTGTATAATATACTGTTGGAAATTCATTCACGTCTAGTTTTGAGAGAATCTTGAATCACAAACTTTGGGCGACTATGAAGAGAGTTTTGCTAGACTGAATTGAAATGGCAGACCACTTTCTCACCATTTATAATTTTAGAGTTCAAGCATATATTGATTTTCTCTATGTGAACAAGGCTGAGGAATGGATCAGGACGTTTTGGACCACCTAGTCATTTCAAAGTCGGCATGACGCTTGTGATTGGAGGATTTTTTAGATATCCCAAGTTATGTTGTCATCTTGTATTTTTGATAAATGTAAATTTTATTGGATCATTTATTAGAAAACTTTAACTACAAAAAAATGAAAAATGTGGGGATCATTTTTAAAAAAATTTAGGTTTTAATTTTCAATGGATACAAATAATTCGTTGAAATAATAATCGCCAATGACATTTGAGTTATTGTTGACCCGAGTTAATTTGGTCTGCGGATACTATTATTTAAAAAAAAAACTTAAAAAAGAACTTAAATGAAATATTCAAAAGCTTTTAAAATAACACATGCCACATCATACCGTGCCGGCACACTATTTTCTTGAACCAGGGAAGTTTCGTTTTACTCTTAACCTTGTTTTCTTTTCTAGCGTTGAGGACAATGCATGATTAAAGTTTGGGGTGTTGCATAACTTCGTTATATGCTAAGTGATGTTGTGTGACAGATTTTACTGTGGTATTGCAATGCTTGGATGTGCTATAATTTTTTTTAATTTTCAGCATAGCTTGCACATTGTGGGTGCTCTAGTGTGAATTTGTTTCCTAGTGCTTACATGATTTGTATCATTAAGACTCTAAATGTTGGAAGGAGGAATCACCTTGAGTACTTAGCTTTCCTTTAACCTATTCTTGTGTTACTTAGTATGTGCTTGTGACCTTTTGTGTATATTGCGATTTCTAAACTTACAAAACTTG
>JAOWBN010207407.1:0-14223 GCA_028565015.1 Pinguicula moranensis | reverse complement strand
AAAGCTAGTCTATTACATATTAATCAAACCGCATACTCGGGAGTCCTCCTTTGTCCATTCTCAAGTATCCTCTGACTACCCTCGGCAATGTGCTTGCCTCTTGAAAAACTATTTATTTTCGGTAATTGACTAGTGTTCAAAATAAATGATCCTATAGGCATATAAGCAGAGAGTCCAAAAGATTAGCCAAAATGCAAATGTACAAAAGGCCGGAGTAATTACAAATTTTCCAACAGCAAGAGCGGGGGAAAAAGAGGCGAAACAACTAGGCAGCCAAAACCAGTAAACCAGATTCTGTAGTTGAGCTACGAAATTATAGAAAGATAGATTACAGAAGATCGAAGAAGAGATTGAAGATCGGTTATGCTTTTATACACTCCAATAATGTCTCCCTTCCGCACAACATAAAAAGCATCCTTTTTGTCGGCCATTCTTCCGGCCGCGTCTGTACCTGAACTTCTGTACAAATTTTCTTCAGTCTGTGCTAATGATTGGCAACCCTAACTACATCCACTTTTGATTAGAATATAACAGCAACAACCAGTCGATGTGAGCAGAGAAAACGAAGATAAAAAGCAAGAAGAAAGTTTTCACCTTGAAATGCTCCAAATTCAGAGCACTTTCAAGTCGAGTGCAAGATGTTTCGTTATCGATGAAGACCAGCAGATTTCCGACAGGGCTGTATATATGGGCTTCACGGTCGGAAAATAAGCCCAGCTCATTAACGTGGTATGGCCCAAGAGTCTGCTTTAATGCACAGACACACACGTGTGTATATATATATATATATAATTACCATAATTCAATATACACGTCTCTTTCTTTGCCAACAAGTAGATTATTTTATTTAGCTTGGTAATTCAAGTGGTAGAGCACTTATAGGTCTCGGGTTCGATACCTAATATAGCGATCTTGGAAGAGAAATGATATAGCGCAGGAATTTAATATAAGAAATCACAAAAATGATGGCTCTTACGTGTTTAACATCAATCGCCATGTATTTAACACAGATTAGTGTTGAATACGTGGAGTCCATTATTATGATTTTCTTGTGTCAAATTAGTGCCGTATATCTTTTTCCATCCTGGAAAGGTGTGTCTATGTGTGTTTCCTATAAAAAAAAAACATGTTTTTTAGGTTTTTAAAATTACCTAAAAAGGTGATTTATTTTAAAAAGTTTTTTTTTTCTTTTAAAGTATTTTTTTACGCTCAAGCTAATTATATAAAATCAAGAAGGGATGTGAATCCAGTGTTTGTTTTTTTATTCGTTTTTCAAATTTCACACATTATTTTATGTCAAAATATCATATGTACAAAAAACATTTCAAAGGAGCATTAAACATAAATGATTTAGGACATTTTTTTTTTTTAACTTCTCCTTTAATATAAATAATATTTACAATCAAATTTTGAAGATAACTAAATAATATTTGTCATTAAATTATTTTTTTTACTTACAAATTTCCAATAAGTAGAAAAAAATCTCATATTTAATTCTAAAAAATAAATTTTGACTGAAAAAAGGTGGAAAAGAAATTGAATTTTAAAATATTATTTTTAAAATAAGATAAAAATAATAATTTAATTTTTAGAGTTATAAAACATGTCATTAATTTGTTATATGATTATTTTTCACTTAACTCTTGATAGCGAAAGCAATCTTAATAAAGTTGACATATGTTGGATTCAATATTTGGTTGAGAAAAAATTTCAATATCAATATCAGAATCTCAACGGCCCAAAATGCGCCCGTTATGAGTTGACAAAACCTCCGTCCTTGTCCTGTCATAATCCACTGGCTGTTGGAACTTGCTTCAGAAGTTTGGCAAGATCATATGACTTGAAATCTCTTCCATAGCATAAGCTTAGATCGAGTGCTGTATTCCCATCCTGTAGTAAATCTTAAGTTAATGGTCTTGTCTGTAGAGTAAGCATGAAAAAAAATTCCACAACAAAGCAATCCTCTCGAGCAGTCAATGGTTTAAGTTAATTGAATATATCCTACCATATTTCTCCTTGTTCTATCAGCACCATTGACCAACAGAATCTTTGCTATATCTCTGTTTCTTGTCTGGATGGCCACATGCAATGGTGTCCATCCTTCCTGCGGCAAGAACAAGACAAAAACAATTATGGAAATGTGAACAACACGCTTTGCACCCTTATTTGAACAGACATATCAAACGTAACGTAAGTGTATCCTGAGCTACAATAGCTGCTCACATTTTTTTTTTTGGTAAGTAATAGCTGCTCACATTATCAGCAGGATTTACATCAACCTTGCACTTTATCAACAGCTTGACTGTTTGATTGGCCCCAACTTGAGCAGCATAGTGAAGGGGAGTAGCACCATCCTGTAATAAGGGAATGGAATAATGATCATAGAAATCAAACGAAGATGGTGGCGATGGATGTCTCTGTATTGTGTAGTTGCAGTACCAGATCCTTTGCTCCTTTTCTTAAGAGATGACTGATCGCTGACTCTCTTTTACCAATTACGGCTAAATGCAAGGCAGTCAAGCCATCCTGCTCCAGCAAATTCACTCACATAAGTGAAGCAGTCTCGAAGCATGCAAGAGGGAAGCAAGAATCTCGACTTACCAATATTCTTACCTTATCAACTAGATCAATGTTATATCCCTTCACAAGCAGCTCATCCATGAATTTTATTTGTCCTGCAAGTGCATAAGTATGGAGAGGCTTCCATTTTGCCTGTCCCAATATGTTAAAACTACGTTAATCAGAATTTTGTTCAAGAAGGGAACATGTTAATGACATAAGACGTAAGCTAAGAAAAACATGTAACTATATATTGTTGGACATACAGTTGATATTTTCTCCAAGTTAGGTGCTTCATTCTGCTCCAAGATTTCTCTTTCATTTGGTTCCAACATTTGCTCAACCTCTGGAAGACAGAAAACAAAAGCACAAGATTTCAGTTTAAAAGCATCATATAAAATAATGAAGTTTATGAGCGCCCACCAAATAAACAGCTTATTGCGAATCACAGAGCAATGCCTAAGAAAGCCAGACAACAACCAATGGACGGCAATAAAAACTCAATACAGACCTTCAACAAGATCCTCCTCATACTTTCTCATGGAAATTTCCTCAGCCTTTCTAACAACGGGTTTATTTTGTCCTTTGGTTTCCCAGTCACTTTCATAATCCAAGTCATCCTCTGACATATCTTCATTTTCATTTTCAGAATCATCCTCATCCTCACTATCCTCACTTCCATCTTCAGGGTCTTCCCACAATCCTTCATAGTTTGTAACAGCATGAGCTTGCCCTTTCAGATACTCTTTAACCGAGAGAACAGGAGAACGGTTCCATCGTCTCAAACACCTAGCTGCCTTATAATTGAGGCAGCAAACAGAAAAAGGGAATGCAGCTGGCACGACAATCTTGGACTGTGACTTCTGATGAAGCACGGCATTGCTCAATGAAATAATCATGCTCTAATTAATACTTGGAACACACCTATCAAATAAAAAGAAAATTAAGATACTAAAAATGAAGGCACTTTATGTGACTCGTTTCATCAAACACCTCTCAGGCATGCAGCAACGGCTTAGTTATATATCTGCACCTCAGCTTTCCAAGAAAATCACCAGAACTAAGCACTCGTCGAGCAAGTTTATAGTTATATATGCGATTCTTACGCGGCCGTCGTACTTGGGTAAATATATCTATCCAAGTTAATCTCAATGACGAGTACACACAAACTTCCGGAAGTGATAATGTAGAGCAACTCTGCTATTGCTCACGAAAAAACCATCTTTGCCCCTGAATGAGAGAATCTATGTTTTTTCTTTTATAATTTAAATTTTTCATTCCACTTATACAATATTTTTAAGTAGACTCGCAGCCCAAACCTATGCCGGTCAACTTATCCTTGATTTATCTTCTTACCTCTTATTTTTAACCTCACAAATGGATATTGTGGAATTAGCCAATTAGGGGTGGGTAGCGAGCGGGCGCGAAATTTTTTGCTCCGTCCGCGGCCGTATTCGTCTGCCCGCGATTTTTTTTTTTTTTTATAGGTAAATGTACTTACGCGGAATTCGCGGATTCCGCATTTGTCCGCCCGCAAAATTACGCGAAATTTGTGGATGTCGCATCCACCCGTAAAATTACGCTGAGGGAGAGGATGCGAAAAACTATTCTTCGCGAGCGGATGCGAAATCGAAATATTGGTTCTGCATCTTTCGCGGACGGAATGCAGAACGGGCTATACCGATTCTGTCCGCTCCGGTGGCTAAGTGGAATTGTGAATTGAAGCTCCATTGACTCTTCCCGCACTTCCTCGCCTGACCAACTGCGTATCTATCGCCTATCGGCTGTCTTAATATAACATTTACAATTTTTACAAAAGCTTTGCTTCAAAATCTAAAACCAAAGCAAAGACTAGCTCTCTCTCAATGCATAAAAAAAGGTAAAGCCCCTCTTAATCCTACCATGAATTTTCATCCGGCTCCACACACTTCACCTCACCTTTTCAAGCACCACGACAACGCAAAAACAACATGAGGGAATTTGATGCAGAGTTGATATAGAAGAAGATGTTGAGTTGTCCGATTCTATTTTAATGCATTAAAGTAGCATAAAGTGGTAGATCGGTGAAAAAATAAGTAGTGACAGTTTTCTAATTGGGACATATTGCAGTCTTTTTGCCATAACTTTGGTTATGATCAGAATCACTTCTAAAATCTCAATCCATAAACGTCTTTTCGGTGCACACGTATTCCACATGGTGCGAAGCACGATGTGCCTTGATTCTCGACCTCAAATTCCATTTTTTTCCTTTCTGAAATATTATTTTTAATGAATTTTATTATTTTTGCAAATAAATTATTCTATCAATTAAAAAAATCAATTAATCCTGCTTTGGGCCTGATTTCTGGCAGATTACTTGATTTAATTTGAAATTTAGTTGGGAGTGGTTTTCAAAATTTGCTATTTTTAGCAGGTTTTAACCATTTACGATCTTTTGCTATAAAGTCCGACTTGTGGACTTAGTTTTTTATCATTGAATTTGATATTGAATAAAAATTGAAACCTAGACAATATTTCTATAATTTTTAGGCAAATTTGTTGTTCTTCCTTGTAATTATTCTAAATTAATTAGCCAGTAGAATAATCACTATTCTATCAAACATTAGAATTTAACTCGTTAGCTAACCACAGAGTACACCACCCCTCACTACCTTCCTTGTTCTTTATAATGCCCTTGTGCATCAAAAAGTTGTTGAGCGGGTTGGGTCACGGTGTTTAGGGTTAGGGTTTAGGCATGATGACATGTCACTAATGGTCTTGCATTCCTCTCCTCCTTAAGTTGCTCTTTGTCGGAATTCGATTTTGCAACATTTTTCCACGCGAATGCTAAAACCTTAGCCGGTACCGTGCGCCTCCTTTTCAGTCATCACACTGAAACTCCTCCCCAGCAAAGCTAAATTATATTACTCCACTCTCTTCAAACCTAACCCCCCCAGATTTCAGCATATAACACGAGATAATAAAAGGGCATTAGAATTTAAATATGGAACACAGGTATCAGTGTTGTGTCAAAATAACCAATTGCTAATTGATAGCTCGGCAATCTCGCCCATTGCAATGTAGCAAGTAAGTCTGTAGGGGAGTCTCGAGGCCAATAATGGAGACTTGCTCTTTTAGAAAATTAAGTCAGAACCCTACTCATAACCAAAGGTGGGTGTTTGCAAACTCCACGGAAAAGCACATTTTGGCTTTTGGCTGTGGAAAAGCCTATTTGGACTGTTTACGATTTTGGCTTTTGGCGTTTGACTTCTGGCTTTTGGCGGTGGATAAGTAAAAAAAAGTCAAAAGTCAGAAGCATCTCTGGAGTGGCTTTTGGAGTGCTTTTGGAGGTGGTAATTTTGTAATTATTTAGAAGTTTAAATTTTGGAAAAGCATTTTTGGAATAATTTTTTGCAAACACTATTTTTTGACTTTTGTTATAGTAAAACATATTTTGCAAACGCTCTCCCATTTTTTTTTTTATATATAAGCTTCTTTTTCCAAAAGACCTTTTGACAAGTTACTTCTGACAAGAAGAACTTGCAAACATCCAAGAAGTCTCCTTCCACTTCCACTCTTGTCGCTCCTCACCCCGACCTATCTCTTTCACATACTACATAAATGCAGTGTGTTACTAGTGTATTGTTAAACAAAAACCTTCCATGGGTGGTCTAACTCTATTTCTCAGAGGCAAACGCAAGCTTGGGCTGCTACGTGGCAAGGAGAAGTCTCTAGACAAATCGATGCTAAATATGACGAATGGTATACTAATAATTGTGTGATTTTAAGTGAATGTTTAATTCAATGGAAGAACAAGTCTATATCATGCTTATATACCATAAGAATATCTATGAACTTTGGGTTGCCCTTAATCAAATGTATGTTCATGGGGAACAATGACTCACGAATTTTAACTTCATCAAGATATTAATCATGCTTGTCAGGCTGCCTTGGGGTAGTTTTTTGTCATTGATTTATTTGAATACCTACATACTCACTTGCTCAATATAAGCCCATTAGTGATTTTTCAAATGATGGTGTTGTTGAGTCTTAATCTTGATCATCGTCATACGTATAAGTTCTTGATGGGCTTGAAGCCCGCGTTTGAGGCCGTTCGCACCCAGATTCTGAATACCACTATTATGCTTTCTTTATTTGAAGCCTTTGCTATCGTGGATGATGATGAGCGACATATGACTTTTGTTACTCCTTCAAGCCATCATCCTAGGAGTAATCGCTCATATTGTCAGTATTGTCTCATATCGAGTCATACTATATATCGTTGCTTTGATCTTCATCCAGAATTGAAGCAACAATTTACCTGAAATCAATCAACTGGTCGTGGTGCAAGTTGCGGTAGAAGTAATTGTTGAAATGATGTCTTCTCCTCCAGACTATAATCAACTTCAATCCCAGATTCCCCAGTTTCAATCACATTTGGGTTTTAATGCTCATTTTTTGTATTTGGGTCCCAAGGCTGTTATTGTTGCAGGTACTTCTACTGCCTTTCATGGTAAGTCAGATCATCCTGCTTGGATTTTGCATTCGGGTGCTAATAATCAAATGATCGACGAGTTTTCTATTTGTACATCTGCTTTTACCTTCATTGACATGTCAATTTGCATTGCAGATGGGTCTTTCATTCCCATTTATCGTTAGGGTAATGCTCGATTGTCTCCCAACATCACTCTCTCCTTTGTCTACTATGTCCTAATTTTGCCTATAGTCTTCATTCAGTTAATCATTTTGCCGAAGATCATAATTGAGCTACTGTGCTCCTACCCAACTGTTGTTATTTGGAGGATCTGACTTTGAGGCAGATTTTTGGTAGGGTGTATGAGCGTGATGACCTCCACTACTTTGGTGATCCTCTGATGTCTCAGATGTGTTCTTTCTTTCAAGCGATTGTTTCACGACTTTTAATAACTTTTTTTTGCCAGCCTCAAATAATTATGTTTTTAAACCATAGATATGTGGCATACTCGTCTCAGACATACAAACTTTCAATATTTATATTGGTTGTTTTATTTTTTGAATAAAGTTTGCAAGGATTTTCACTTTAAATGTATGATTTGCGAACTATCTAAGCATACTAGTATTTCTTACATTCCTCGCATGCAACCAGCATCTAGTGATTTTGATCTTATTTACTCCGATGTTTGGGGGTCCTTCACCTGTCACAACCTTATTCCAACACTATTATTATGCCACGTTTATTGATGATCATACTCGTTGTACTTGGAATTATCTCATGACGAAAAAATCAAAGTTTTTTCTCACTTTTGAAATTTAATGCAAATGATCAAAATTCAATTTCATATTGTTGTATTCGATTTGATAATGACCGAGAATATTTATCGGATGAATTTAGATAGGAACTTAATAAATATGGCATCCTTCAACAACTTACTTGCCCTTACACTCCTGAATAGAATGGTGTTTGTCATATTATGTTTGTTGCTCAATGTTTGTTATGAGGTATGGGTGTCCTTAAGTATTTATGACACATGATTGTCATCATTGTTACCTATCTTAATAATTGTACTCCTAGTCATGTACTACAAGGCAAGACCCCTCTCCATGTTCATAAGCTTGGTAGTATGCCCTTTCATATTGTCTCACGTGTCTTTGGGTACATGTGTTTTATTCAAAATAGAAGTTCTACCCGTATTGAACTTGATGATAAGACTGTTCGATGTATTTTTGTAGGATATTCTTCTATATCCAAAGGGTATAAGTGCTATGACCCTGTCATTCATCACTTTTATCACTCATTGGATGTCAACTTTCTAGAAAGTATTCCTTTATTACGAGTCATTCTCCCTCCATGGAAGTTGTAGTTAAGCCTCCTGTGAAGGATATGTTTGTCCTTCCACATTATGTTCCAATACTTGAACCCCCTCTGTCCCAGCTCCAATCCTTGATTCTACAGTTCTAGTTCCAGTACACATGTATTCTCATCATCCACACTCTACCGTGCCACCGCCAGCTTCTTCTCCAGATTAAGGTACCTCTTCTCCTTCCATAGATCCTAACATTGTTGTTCCTCGATACACTACCCATGAACGTTGTGCACCTGATCTATTAACTCTTTCATGTTGTACAAATCACTAGTTAACCTATTCCTAACTATGCTTCTTATCAGGTACTGCCAAATTCCTATAACTCTTTTTTAGTACAGTTGATTCAGTATCTATTCTCCGGGCTATTCATAAGACTCGCCAGAATCTTCAATGGTGTGCTGTCATAAAAACGACAATAGATGCTCTTCAAAGCAATCAGACTTGGGAGCTTGTTGCTCTTCCTCCTAGGAAGCGTACAATTTGCTGCAAATGGGTGTTCAATGTTAAGTATTTAGTGACTGGCACTATTAACCATTATAAAGCCTGTCTTATGTCTAAGGGATTCACTCGAGTGTCCAGTAAGGATTTTGGGGCTAATTTTGCCCCTGTGGCTAAGCTTACCACAATCCAACTTCTTGTATCGCTCGCTGCCTCTTATTCATGGCCCCCTTTATCAACTCGATGTCAAGAATATGTTTCTTAATGGAAATCTATCAGAGATGATCTACATGGATGTGCCGCCCAATTTTTGGTCTCAAGGGGAGTATTCCAAAAGAGTATGTTGTCTTCAAAAATCTCTCTATAGCCTGAAGCAATCTTCTCATGCATGGTTAACCCGCTTTAGTAATGTGGTACTTACTATGGGATTTACTCGGTGTCATTCATGACATACTTACTTGTTTTACTCATCATAATTCCCAAGGACAGTGCATTATTATTTCAACATATGTTGATGATATCATTATTAGACGATGCATCTGATATTGTCCAAGTAAACCATAATCGTGGAATGTCATTTGATATTAAGGATTTTGGTACTCTTAAATATTTTCTTGGTGTTATGGTGGCTAGGTCTTGTCAAGGTATCTCCTTATCTCGGCAAAATTACTCACTTGATCTTCTTCAGGATACAAGAATGCTTAGGTGCAGTCTTGACTCTTATCCTGTGGATCCAAATCTTAAGTTATTCACAGATGCGGGAGAATCATTACAAGATCCTTTAGTATATCAATGGCTCGTTGGTTGCCTAATCTGCTTGACAAACATAAGACCGGATCTCACTTTTGCTATTAGTATTGTAAGCCAATTTAGAGACTTGCTACGTATATTACATTTAGATGCAATTTATCATATTCTCCAATATCTTAAAACATATCCTGGTATTTGCATCTTCTTTAAAATAGGACCTCAATTAGATCTCTTTTGTTTTACATATGCCAATTAAACAGGTTTGAATAGTAACCGACGTTCTACTTTAGAACTGTGCACTTTTTGTGGTAGTCACCTCATCTCTTGGAAAAGCAAGAAACAAATGATTGTCTATAGGTCTTCCACTGAAGCTAAATATTACGTCATGGCATAGGGCACGTGTGAGCTACAATGGCTTCACTCTATCCTCGAGGAGTTGGGGTTCCTAGTGAAAGACTCGTCCACTTTGTTCTATGATAATAAGTATGTTATTATGTTGTCCTCTTATTCAGGCCTTCATTAGAGAATGAAACACATAGAGGTTGATGTCCATTTTATCCGTGAAAAAGTTCGGTAAGGAATTATCCCTCTGAATTTTGCTTCCTCATGAGATCAGACTGTCAATATCGCCACCAAGTCTATTAGTCAGGGGCTCTTACAATTATCTCTCGGCAAAATCGGGTTATCAACATCTTCATACTAACAACCCTGACGGGTTATCCCAATGGTAAAGAACGAGACCGTCAGGGCATGCTTAGAGGTCACGTGTTCGAATTCCGCAGGCTACGGTTAGGCCTGTAATTAGGCGACGGTCTTCTGATCCTGTGAAAATGCATTGTTGAGACAATGTGTCTGGGTCACGTCCCACGGGACCTCCTGGCCTGTGATTTTCCCGGTCCATGTGTCGTGGGTGCCGTGCATGGACCTCTGTGGATTAGTCGGTTATGAAAGTAGTCGGATACCACAGGTTATCCAAAAAAAAAAACATCTTTCATACTAACTTGAGGAGTGTTGGATAAGAAAAAGATATTATCCCATATTTTTCTTATTACCTTTCCTGAATTTCCTTTCTAGAATACTAAACTTGTATATATATATATATATATATATATATTGTGGGATTAGACTCATAAAAAATTTCTCTTCTTAACAATCTTTTATAATCTTTTATAGCCGATCTTCATGCAGTATATGATGGTATAGAAGAACCTCAAGCACTGATAAAGACAAGTTTATAGCTGATCTTGATTAAGTATATGATGGTATAGAAGAACCTCAAGCAACTCGTAAACCATTATATCTTTTCATACATTCACCTATTATTTTGTGCGAAAAAACAATCTTCAATCACAAAATTCCTCTACCAGCCTAGCCAAGCATTCCATATCCTGCCCCTAGTCCATCACCTAATGAGTTCTCCTCTGGTACTCCGAATGGCATCCTATTTTACATATCTTTCTTTTATTTTCCTTGACCTTTGACCACCTAGCTTCTTTTTGGGTTTGGAATCAGGAAGTGTGAGAGGTTTAGGTTGCATGTAGGTGAAGGCTCCTGCCATTTCTCTAGATTCATAGGAATTTCATCATGGTTTCGCCCTCATCTTCTGGCGGGATCTCCCCTGAAACAATCTACACGTGTTGCAAGGATGGATTTCAAAGCCAAAAGTTGGGACATTCTCAAGGAATGAGGAGTAGATTGAAATATCTGTGTTTGCTAAATATAAACAATAGTAAATTGTGATATTGCCATTGAGAACCTTGCTAGAGTCTCCTTTTGGGATCCAAGATGCCGAACATTGCATGCTGGGATTTTTTAAATTGTTGATAAACTACATGTTGTTCACATAAGCTTTGCAGCAACAACACTCCCAACTACAACAGAAAGCTTGGGGCAATGTATCCCATTCGGTTCTCCACAAAAACAAGATTTTTCTTTGCTACATCAAGCTGGTTACATGTATCAATTGTATTTTGCTACAAGTAGTCTTTGCTGTGAGTTGAACAATTTTCTTCATTATGTATACAACCTCAACATAATCGCTTCCCTAAGAGCAATAGACTCGAGACCTGGAAAACAAATCATGATACTTGTTTGTGTGGTCGGATTTGGACCTACTTTGGTTCTTGGATTTTATACTGCACGAGAAAACTAAAAATAAATACGTGAAAGAGTGTAGGGGCCTAGGGGCCAAAAGTATTCTTTAAAAATCTGGGTACATTCTTCAAGCGAGAGGTACAAGTAATTATTTTCCACTTTTGCTCTTGTTTTTTTCCCTACTTTCTTCTCTCTCTCCTTATTCCCCCTCCTCTTCACGTATGGTCCTTATATATGGAAATTCACGGTGGCACTTCTTGTACGTGTCTATCTTCTGTTTTTCCTCCTAACAAGTCATTATCAACTCATCCATTTGTATGAGATGCTATGGACAAGTGGCTTCATCATATGGATCCATGATTCACGTGCACACTTGGACAAGTGAGATGTGCTTACTTGGGCTCAATCCGACATGGGTCGAAGATTGCTGGAAGTTGGCTAATTTATTTGAACTGTCTTGGGTGTTTGTTGGGTTTGGCGGGTTAAGGCACATTGGGTTAGGATAGTTGTTAAGCAAGAATAAATTGGGTCATACCACTTACTCCCCCCACCCCAGATTGATTTCTAGAAACGAATTCAACTCTGCTTTTTGCCGGTTTCTGATCTTGCAACTGACATATTTCAAGTTGGGCATTTATGTGCTTTCCTCTAGTCTTTGATGAGTCCTGCTGAAGAACAAGAAATTTTAATAGAAAAATTAATTGATTTTATGAGATTGGCTCACCTTATAAAGACTTTCTATTTTTTATGATCTCTTAAGAAAGTGTGAAGATCGGCTTATTGCATTTAGGGAATGTCTTTTTTGATATGCTTCGTGAGCGTCATCTTGCACTCATTGAGCAATCTTTTGTTTGTTGCATTTAGTGAACTACCTTTTGCACTCATTGACCATGCTTTTGTGATGGTTCAGCATAAAAGTATGAACATTATTTTGGATGGTTCGGTGTAAAAGTATGAATGTTATTTCCAATGGTCATCGTAAAATCGTAAGCGCCATTTGTGATAGTTGTGTGAATATCATTTGCGATGGTTCATCTAAAGGTGTGAATGTCATTTACAATGGTTCAGCATAGAAGCGTGAATGTCATTCACGATGGTTCAACAAAAAAAGCATGAACATCATTCGCGATGGTTCAGCATAAAAGTGTGATGTCATTCGTGATGGTTCAGCATAAAAGCATGAACGTTATTTGTGATGGTTCAACATAAAAAGCACGAACGTCATTTACAAAGATTCAGCATAAAAGTGTGAACGTCATTCGAGATAGTTCAGCATAAAAGTGTGAATGTCCTTTGCGACGGTTCAGTGTAAAAGTGTGAACGTCCTTTGCATCGGTTCAGCATAAAAGCGTGAACATCAAGGTAGACGCTTTTAATATATAATGTATTGAAGTACTTGAAAAATGAGACTCTTTCATTTCATGGTTCTTACTAAAGAAGTGGAAAAGTCGGAATTGAGAAGGTATTTTTATTCCCTTGGCCTTCTTTTATTGGTTTCTGTAGAACTTTTGATTTTTCTTCGGGATGCCAAGGTTTTTGAGACATCTGAGCCTCGATGGATTTTTTTTTGCGATGTGGGTGTCCACCCATTTATTCTTGGTAGATGTGTTTTTTGCAAATGTCGCTTAATCTCCCATGGGTGGCTGGGGAATTACCCATCAGAGTTACTGCAGTGGAACCGTACTGGCGTTCGTGAATTAAGGCGTTAACCCTCATGTTGAGAGATAAACCTAGGTTTTCCGTGCATGCCTGGTTAAACCGATAAATGAATTTCGAAGGGACTCGTGTGATTTTTTCTGGTACTCTTTTCCGAACAAGTGTACTAGTGCTCGATCAACTGTTGTTGTGTTGCGTAGGCTTGGGAGAACTAGGATTCCAATTCTCCAAAATTCCAGAAGGGTTTCTTTAGGAAGCAAAAGAAACCATTTTTGCTTTGCTCCTATCAAGGTTAATGTAAAAACTCTGCATGTTGCGACCTCTTATATGGATATCATTTCCATATAAAAGCATGAAAAACTTTAAGTGTTCTTGTGGATCCGTCTCTCCTAAATATTTGGGTAGTCTATCTAGTGTCGCAGGTATCAGAGTTCCGTTTCTTGCTTAAAAATTTTACATAATGCTTAACTCATCGTAATAGGCATTTGCGGTGCGAGGTTTGCGTATGGTAGGGGTGAATGGCCCACGAGTGTTGAAGTGTAAAATCAACCCCCTCACTTTGTTTTGAAATTTGTTCCTAAGATTAGATGCCAAATTGGTGGTTAGACGTATGGAGAAATATTTTGCTGACCTATAGGGTCGAGAAGTGGAGTTGTTTCCTGATCTCGTACTGGAATATTGTTAGAAGCCACTGGCTACGTGATATCTGTGAGCTGTTGATTGTTGCTGCTTGGTTTCATTTTTCTTTCAACGACTTTTTTGTATCGATTCTCATAGACGGCGCCAAAATGGTGTGGTCAGATTTGGACCTACTTTAGTTATTGGATTTTTTATCACACGAGAAATGATGCAACCCAAGTTGCACCCCAACCTACTAATGGCATGGACCAAGAGGATGCGCAAA
>JAOWBN010207396.1:0-14224 GCA_028565015.1 Pinguicula moranensis | reverse complement strand
CCTTGTGTTAGGCCCATCGGACATAATTAGGGGATCATGTTGTTTGGCGGGCTTCATGACCTTCTTGAGTTCATTTCAACCTTCAATGAACATCTTGGGCTCGTCTTCTCCATCCTTGGGGTAGTGCTCCCCTTGTTTGGGCTTGGGTGCAACTTGGTTTCTCTACTCTGCACATCTACTTTAAATATCGAATCCAGTCGTCCAACATTTCGGAACCCTAAACCCTAAACAATGTTGCCACTCAGCCAGTAATGGGATGAATTCAAAACCCGTTATAACTTCTTGGACTATGACTTTCATTGTAGCGGTCAATATTTGAATAGGTGTCCTTACTTTGATTGAGTAAGTAACTTCTTTGACTCTGAACCCATTGCTTCCCTTTCTTCAATTGGAGACAATTCTTCATCTAAATCTTTTAATCTGAGGCTATCATAAACTCATCCGCTCATTTGATTAATCTTGCACAATTTTCAAGCTTGGCTTTACATCTGAATCCACTTCATTCATCATCGAGTTCCGTCTGGCTTCTGATGAGAAATAATGTTGAAGCATAATGTCCGATAGAATAACAATCTTGACATTGTGATAAGTTTGATGGGAGATATGCATCGTAATCCTCTATACCTTCTAAACTTTTGGAGTGCGATCGATTCTTTAATTTAAAAAATGAAAGAGTTAGATTGTATAAGTGTTACACTGACTACACAATATTAGTATTTGTGATATCATTGAAATACATCGAATATCTAAGCCTTTTCAGGCCAGATTATTGGAATGTTTTAGCTTCCATATCCATTCCTTTGTTATTTTCATCAGTAGTACTGGTTGGCAGTGTATTCAAAATGGGCATAAGCATGTTTGTAAGTGAAAAGTCCATTATTGAATTCAGTAAAGGTTCAGTCGTGTCGTTGGTGTGCGTATAAGGCATAGGAAACTCGGAATTTCCTCTAACAGCGGTTAATAGAGGTGTCCGAACTTTTCCAACATTTAGCTCAAAGTTGGGTACCAAAGATCAGAGATCCCTGAATGTTGGCCGTTGATGTCAACCCACTAATCACATGTGCACTGATAATTACCGATCAAAACCAAATACACATCCATGATTATTGAAAATTATGTCCAAATATGCCCTGCCCCACCCCAGGGTGGAGCCACAAATTGAAGGAAGAAGGGACAATTTTTTTGGTTTTAAACAGAGTGAAGAGTGAGTATGTTGGGTTGAATCGGTTTAAACTGTAAAAAAAAATCAATTTTTTTCGGATTTAAGCAAAAGACATAAGAAAATTCAATAAATTTTACATGAATGTTTGAAATTAGATTGTTCAATAGAAATATACTGCAAATATCTGATTTTTTTTTTGGATTTGACCAATGAATGTTTAAAATAAAAATATTTTTAATTTTTTTTGATAATTCAGATTTTTAATTTTCGAAATATAATTTTTTTAACTACAATCTAAAAAATAAATATATTAAAGAAATATAAAAAAAATAAAAATTGTCCCAAAAATATAAATAATATCTAATCAAATTTACTTTTTACCTCTATATCAATAATATAACCTGAATTGTATGTTAGATGTTGTAGTGGTTGATCAACCGACATACAAGTCCGCCAATGATGGATCAATTCCCAAGTTTATTAAATTTTTTATTTTGATGGCTAAAAAGAACTAGAAAGAGGCAGATGAGATTCAAACCATGGCCTTGTATTTGTAAACATGACACCTACCCGTTGGGCTAAGCAAACACTTGGTATTTGTATAAGAACAAATCTCATTACATTATCTAGTGAGAACAAATTAGAAAAATAAAAAAAATTACATATATATTTTTTTTTAAATTTCAGGGACCGGCCCCATTTTCCCCCTGCCCTCACCATTGCAAGCTCCCGGATCTATAAAATCTCTATTAGGTCTTCAACACCCTTCCAATTATATGAGTTGAGCTCATAAAAAAAAAAGGAAATTCCAAAACAAAAAACCAGAAAGCCTGTTGACTGCTTCTATGAATAAATCGGAGGAAGAAAACTTCTTGTTCGCCATGGAGCTCGCCTCGGGTTCAGTGCTTCCTATGGCACTGAAGGCAGCCATCAAGCTCAATCTGCTTGAGCTGATAAAGAAAGCTGGCCCGAATGCTTCCATTTCTTCTTCTGAGCTCGCTGCCCAGCTCTCCACAAGCAATTCCAATGCTAGCATGATGATCGATAGAGTTCTCCGGCTACTGGCCGCCCATTCCATCCTCGTTAGCACCGTTGTTACGCTGACCGATGGCAGCGTCGAGAGACGGTATTCCCTGGCTCCAGTTTGCAGGTTTCTGACGAAAAATCAGGATGGGGTTTCGCTCGGGCCACTTTCTATTTTGCTTCAAGATAAGATCTTCATGGAGACGTGGTAAGCTACTCTGACTCCAGCTTTATGGAGGGATGGTCAAACTAGAATTTGGGAGAGTATTGACCATATTTGAATCAGTTCTAAAAATAAATAGCACCAGAATTTTGGTTCTTTGTTCGTTCGAATACTCAAATTTTCAAAAATTTTGGAAATTTGAGTAGCGGGACGGGCTTGGTTTTTGAAACATTTCGGAATCATTTGGCTACCCCTAGCTTTATGTTTAGAAATATTACAATCAAAAGCATGAAAAATTGGGAAATTATACACGATGAAATGAAACCCAAAATAGCGTTATAATTATTATGCTAACTAATATCTACATTCTACAGTAGGATTTTTTCCGGTAATTTAAAAGGTTAATTTAAGCGGCTATATATACATAAAATTTTAACTTTCCACCTCTGAGATTCCCTAATAAATTTCACTGAGTTGATCTCTTTAATAAATTTTACGTTTCGCTAAAGTACGGCTGATCTAAAATAGTATCATAGGGATGAGGGTGCCAGACCCGCCTCCGGCCCTAACATGCATCTCCCATTTATGTATTTAAGGGGTTCTATATATTAATTATTCCTTATACATAAAAAAATATTATTTATTTTATATAGTTTTTCGAGACGCGTGCCCATACCCCGCGCCACGCTATCCCGCACATGGGGCGGAGCAGCCGAGGTGGGGTAAATCCTGACTAAAGATGATCAAGGCTATTATTTTATATATAAGGATATTATTTTTTCGTCTGGCATCTTTATAGATAATTTGGATATTTAATATTGCAATTATTACCTTTATCCATAAATTATCGACAAATGTGAATGTTTTTTTTCTTCTGAAAAGGTATCATTTAGAAGATGCTATTCTTGGAGGAGGAGCACCATTTGATCGAGCACATGGAATGAGCCCATTTGAGTACCCGATGGTGGATTCGAGATTCAATAATGTCTTTAATCGTGGCATGTTCGAGCAAACAACAATCTTGATGAAAAAAATTCTTGAAAACTACAAAGGGTTTGAACGTCTAAAATCGCTTGTGGATGTTGGAGGTGGTACTGGTGCTACACTAAAGATGATCAAGGCTAAGTATCCATCAATTCACGGCATTAACTTTGATTTGCCCCACGTTCTACTCGAGGCTCCATCATATCCTGGTACACAATGGAGAACTAGTTAGTCCCTGTTTTGCGCAACTTTCTTAAAATTATAATTGGCTTATAAGCACATTTTTTCAAAAAATAACTCCTATTTTTTGAAAAAAGATTCTTATAAGCCAATTATAAGTATAAGAAGGTTGTAGAAAATACCCCCTTAGTAAGTTTAAAATAAAGCTACTTGTAACATATTTGATAATTACCAAAAAAAAAAAATGACATATTACTGTTCCATCTACTTAAAATTCAATGTATTTTAGAAGGTGGAAAGGGTGTCTAAGGCAGAGTCAGTATGTAAATCTTGGGGGTTGGTTGCCGATTTTGGGGTGAAATGGTGATAGGGGGACATGATATAAATTTAAGATCTCTCTCTCCCCCCAGCTCCTTATGCCCCTATATATAAAATGATGAATAACTTAGTAGTTTTCCTAAATTTGATACACATTTGTTTACTTAATTCTTTGGTTGCAGGGATAGAGCACATCGGCGGTGATATGTTTGTAAGTGTGCCAAAAGCAAATGCAGTATTTATGAAGGTGATATGAACTAACTTCTGCAATTCATAAATGATAAAGAATTCATATATGTATAACTTCATATATATATATATGAATATTGATTGATTGAGAAAGAGTTTTCAATTTTATGTTTACTCTGTTAATTTTTATAGTTTCAGTATACTTTTTATTGCCAAAATCTTCATACCAATTTATCCCTCTCACTTGTAAACAGTGGATTTGTCATGACTGGAGCGACGAGCATTGCCAGAAGTTGCTGAAGAATTGTTATGAGTCACTGCCAAATAATGGAAAAGTAATTGTTGTTGATGCGATTATTGACGAGCAGATGAATGGAGGAATTAATTTCAAATATGGTGCGGTTTATGATGTTCTCATGTTGGCACTCTCTCCTAGTGGCAAAGAGAGGTCAGAAAAGGAATTTCATGCTTTAGCAAAGGAATCTGGTTTTAGGAAAATGATAAAAGTTTGTTGTGTTTTCAATTTCTGGGTCATGGAATTTCATAAGTATATCATGGGAAGAAACCGAACGGTTACCTGCTAAATGTATCATCAGATGAATAATAGACAGAGAATAAATCGTGCATTAAGTTTATAATCGGATAGAGCTTGGCCCCCCTTCTTCACTACGAAAAATGATTCAAAACAGATCAAATGTTCATACACACTCAACCTCTCTTATCATGAACAGAATTGACGCCAACACTTTAGCAAAGCTAATCAACCAAGAAATCCCAACTGTCAGGAAAAATAACAATTATCATTAATAATATTGTTAGACATAACTGGACAGATGAAATCAACATTTTGGGACAACATCAAAGGAAGACATAAATTCTGGCAAGGCATCACAAGGCTCAAGAATGAAAGCAGCAACAATAAGCAGCATCCACATCTTGAGAAGACCAAGACATTATCTCAATATAGACACTAGGAGTTGTATTGGAATCAATCAATCAAGAATCAATGAAAAGTTCGAGTTTGTTGTTCAAGGTGTGTAGCCATATTACTGCTCACATACACACACCATCACCATCTCAAATGCTTCAACAAAACTACATCACAATGCACAATTCTCATAGTATCAGAGCTTATCTAAGGCCTCGTGACCCATGATTGATCCTCTCCTGCAAATATCTCCTTCCCTCTCTCATTTAAACTGTTCGTGTGAAGTTTACAATATGTCCTTTCTTATGTCAGAAACTACAATTATGCCATTAATATCTGCGAAATCACACTTGTGCCCCTATGTGTATGCGTTAGTGACGTGTCTAAATCTGAGTTGTTGGTTGTTATCTGATCGAATGATGCATATGATTTACCGCCTTAATGTTGAAAGTGATATGGAGCATACATCTGTATCTAATCTAATGGTTCATGTTAATCAGCTCTGCAACTTCTGCGTCAACGTTTGTAACCGTAGGATTATTTTGTGATCTGACAGATGACATTGAAGCTTCTCGTGTAAGCTTTGCGTTTCAACTGCCATATTCGTCCTGGCCGTTCATTATATCTAACGGTTGAGATCAAGCTGTGCATACTTTATGTTTCTAACCCTACGATCAAGTGAATCGAACGGACGAGATTAAATGCTTGTCAGAGGTATATATACGATGAGTGAGAAGGATTCGACAATTGAATTAATTAGTCTATCTCTCTATATTGATTTCTGAAGCTTCTCTCTTTGGCTCTCTCCGGCAATTCATCGGAGATTGCTTTTGCAGTCACGATCTTGTGGAAACACTCTTGTTTCCAATGCTGTTCCCTGTTTTTGGTGCTTTGTCGCCGATTGATTACCTTGTATTGTGAATTTTGAGTAACTGTGTTCATTTTTTAGATACTTTGAGTTGTAATACGAGATCCTATTCTCGTTTGGTGATCTGGACTTAGATTTGTAATGTGTTTTTTTTGAAGAAAGGAAAATATGGATGCAAGACTCCGAGTTAACGGAGCTCCACGTGGACTAACTGAATCTTCGGATTTGGTGAACTACGGGAATTATATCGGGAGTTATTTACTGCTTTCACATTTTATTTCTTGTTTTAACACATACTAATTAGATCTGATAAATTGTTATAGATTCAACAAAGAAATCTCAACAGTGGTGCGGTGAGCGTGAAAAACTGTTGGATCTAGATCTGTGGTTGGTTTTCTTTAGTTAAAGATCTAAGGAAGAAGTAAATCTTGTGATTCAAGCACTCTAGCACAACTAGAGTTGGTATACATTATTTCATAACATATTCTGTTCTGACTGTTTTTAGAGGATAGTAGCCATCTAGGGTTGGAATTATGTGCTGAACTTTACTGTATTCATACGTGCGCAGTTTAAAGGGACTGCTGTGTGCATTCATTAAGGCTTGTAGCGTTTTGCATGCGTTGTGAAATTCGTGTTTAGAAAAAGTGCCTTGAAAATTTTCTATAGTTTCATGCGACTAAAATTACTTTTAGATCTATTATTAACACTTGAGTGACTTACCAAAATATCTGTTAGGATTGAAGTGTCTATGTTTGATTGTAAGAGTGACTTTAACACGTGGTCTAGAAGGATAAAAGCTTTGTTATCTCATCATAAAGTATATTATGCCTTGAGAGAAGATATTAAATCATGGCCCGAAGATGTTAAGAAAAATGCTAGTGAAATTAGAGAAGAGGCCTATAACCTGACTTTTTTGAACTTGTCTGATTCAGTGCTTAGAAAGATTGACGTAGATGAGGATCCAATAACTCTTTGGGCCAAATTAAATTCTTTGTATGCCTCAAAAAATGCTACAAGTCTGATAAAAGTAAAAGGAGCTTTATTTGCCTTTAAAATGGATTCTGCAAAATTTGTTGATAAGAACTTAGATATATTAATTGAGGTGGAGTCTAGGGGAGTTTCTTTTCAGGTGGAGCTGGATAGGCCAGTTCATTGAATATTACATCCCTACTCATAAAAATTTTCACCCCGAGCACAGATCTATCCCATAATCTATATCCTTTGATGCCTTCTTGACAACCAAGAGAAACACTCTTCATAGAGAGGGGTTCTAATTTATCAGACCTCGTATGTGCATAAGCTGCACATCCAAACACCATTAAATGAGCCAAATTCCGGTCTCTACCGGTCCAAACAAACTCAGAGCATTTTAAGTCCAAAGCAGCTGAGGGGATTCTATTGATTAGATAAGAACCTGTGCCCAATGCCTCTCCCCAAAAAGGTTTAGTTAATCTAGAGGTAACAAACAAGCATCTCACTTTATCAAGCAAAGTTCTATTCATACGTTCAGCCACCCCATTCTGCTGAGGAGTATACATTACAGTTTTATGTCTAGTTATACCACATTCAGAACACAAAGCATCAAAATCAGAATTACAAAATTCAAGACCATTATCAGTCATTAGAACTTAATCTTCTTATCAGTTTGATTTTCAATTAGGGTTTTCCATTCTTTAAATTTTACAAAGGCTTCATCTTTAGTGCGCAAAAGAAACACCCGGGCCTTTCTACTAAAATCATCAACCAAAGATAAGAAATATTTAGCACCCCATGTGTAAGCACATGTTCTGGACCCCATAAATCAGCATGAAGATATTTAAGTATGGATGTAGATGAGTGTAAACTTTTAGGAAACTTAAGTCTATGTTGTTTACCAAGTATACAAGCTTCACAAAAGTTAAGATCAACAATTCCATGCTTTCCTAAGGAACCTAAAGAATGCAATACTTTTAAACCTTTCATGCTAATATGTCCTAGTCTAAGATGCCACATCTTAACATTATCAGATGCAGAAGTAGCCATAGCACAGTTATCAACATGCTCAACATATCTACTATCCAAAAAATATAATCTATTTTCCTAGTAGTAGTCAAAACAGGTCTTTCAAATTTATTGAAAATTGTTAAGGTGACATTTCCACCCCCAAAAGTGCATCCAGACTTCTCTAACGCCCCTAAGGAGATTAAATTGCGTTTCAAATTAGGAATATACCTTACATTTGACATGCACACATGCTTTTCATTAATGGTTTGAAGATTCACATTTCCGGTCCCTTCCACAGTCCCATATACACAATTCCTTTTTTAGTTTCATCCAAATTATCAAATCAAGTTTTATGTGGACACATGTGAAAAATGCAACTAGAGTCAAGTACCCATTCATCACATAAAAGACTATCACTAACAGTTAAAGACTCTGACATATGAGATAACACATAAGAATCTCACTATCACTTTCCTCAAATTCATCAGTTAAAGTAGCCACATTTAATTCAGAAACACGTTTTTCCTTTTGTTTCAGCTTATAACAATCAGAAATAATGTGACCAAGTTCTTTACAGTATCTACAATATACTTCTCCATCTTCATTAACATGTCAAAGAACTACATCATCTTTAGCTAAAACTATCATTTCTACCTCTTCTATTGTTCTCATTAGTTTTAGATCTACTAGAGTCAGGCTTCACATTGACATAGAGAACATTTGAGTTTTTTCTACTGTTTCTAAGTTCTAGTTCTCTGGTTTTCAAACTAGTCATAATGGTTTCTAATTTAGGCACCACTATAGAGTATTGTAACGCATTTTTCACAACAATAAAATCATCAGTGACAGAGTTTAAAAGAATCATGGCAAGACTTTCATCATCAAGATCATGATCAGTTCCCTTTAAAATTTGACTTAATTTGAAAAAAATCATCTATGAGTTCTTATCAAAAAATTCTGCTGAGACATTAATTGAGGTAGAGTCTAGGGGAGTTCCTCTTCAGGTGGAGCTGGATAGGCCAGTTCAATTTGAAGGACTTGAAGAAATTTAGGAATCCTCACAAGCTGATCAACTTTCATCTGATCAACCTTTACCTCCAACCTCATACAGTATTGCCCTAAATAAAGGGGTTAGGGATAGAAGAATACCTGCAAGATATGCTAACTTTGTCGAATTAATTGACTATACCTTCTCTGTTGGTGATAATTTGAGTTCTTTTGAACCTGAAAATTATAAGTTTGCTATAAAATGTGAAGATGCTGTGAAATGGAAACATGTTATGTTCGATGAAATGAACTCCCTTAAGGAAAACCAAACATGGGAACTAGTCCCTAAACCTAAAAATCAGAAAACAATTGGGTGTAAATGGGTTTTCAAAGTTAAAGAAGGAATACTTCCAACTGATCCAAAATTGTTTAAAGCTAAACTAGTTGCAAAAGGTTTTTTACAAAAGGAAGAAATAGACTATAATGAAATATTCTATCCTATTGTAAAATATAAAACTATCAGAATATTACTTTCATATGTGGCTTGTCTTAATCTTGAACTTGAACAACTAGACGTGAAAACTGCTTTTTTAAATGGAGAATTAGAAGAGAAAATTTACATGGAACAACCACTTGGTTTTGTTGATCCTGATCAATCTGAATATGTTTGTCTTCTAAAAAAAATCATTATATGGGTTAAAACAAGCTCCTAGAAAATGGTATAAATACTTTGATTCATTCATGAATAGTCTCGGATTTTGTGAAAGCAGTTATAACCCGTGCTTGTATATCTTACATTCTAAGACATATTCCATGTTTTTATTGCTTTATGTAGATGATATGTTGATTATAAGTGAGTCTAGATCTGAAATTGATAAATTAAAGTATGCCTTGAGTTCTGAATTCGAAATGAAAGATACAGGACAAGCAAAGAAAATTCTTGGTATGGAAATTATAAAGAATAGAGAGTTGGGATACTTGAAACTTCATTAGTCATCTTATATATAGAAATTAAGAAATTTCTGCTAAATAAATGCAAATATGTATCCTTGTCTCTTGGTGCTCATTTTAAGTTGTCTAGAGATCAGAGCCTTAATTCACCATTAGAATCTGAAAAAATGGAGAAAATTCCCTATGTTAACCTACTTGGTTCTCTAATGTTTGTCATGGCATGTACAAGGCCAAATATTTCATTTGCTATCTCCCTACTTAGCAGATGTATGTCTAATATTGTAATTGAACACTGGTATGCTTTAAAATGGACAGTTAGATACTTAATTGGAACAATTGATCTTGGATTGTGTTTTAGAAAGCAAAATTTTGTGATAAATGTTTGTGAGTGTGTGGATAGTGATTTTACTGGAGATATAGACTCCAGGAAATCTACTTCTAGCTACTATTTCTTATTTGGTGGTAATTGTGTAAGTTGGAAATCTCAACTCCAACCAGTAGTGGCTTTGTCCACTACTGAAGCTTAGTACATTGCACTTGCTGACACTTTTAAGGAATCTTTGTAGTTACATGGTCTAATAAGTGAAGCTAGATTATCTAATAAACCAATTTTTATTTTGTCATAATCTCTGCCATTTATCTCAGCAAAAATCTTGTCTTACATGAAAGAACAAAATATATAGATATAAAATTTTATTTTATTAGGAATGTTCTTTCTGGTGATGCACTTGTGCTTGATAAAATTTCTACTAGTGAAAATGCTGCAGACTTTGGGACTAAGATTGTTTCCCAAGCCAAGTTTCAGGCTGGTCTGAAACTTCTGGGAATGAACTTAAATCAATAAATTGATTGAGCAATGATGTTAAGTTGATGTTCTCGCTGTCTGGCTGTGTAATCTGAATTTTTTGGAAAAACCTTGAAATCCTATATTGAATCTGACATTGAATGGAATTATTGTTGATACTTGAAACTGAATTTGCTGCTGAAATAATTTTTTGATCTTCTCAAAGTAATTGAAAACTTCAAGGTGAAGATTGTTGGTGTGAAGTTTCCAATATGTCGTTGGTTAGGTCAGAAATTACAATTATGCCATTAATATCTGTGAAATTACTGTTGTGTCCCTATATGTATTGGTTGGACGATGTGGCTA
The DNA here is from genome assembly GCA_028565015.1 of Pinguicula moranensis. NCBI lineage: Eukaryota > Viridiplantae > Streptophyta > Magnoliopsida > Lamiales > Lentibulariaceae > Pinguicula > Pinguicula moranensis. The sequence goes on along the minus strand of JAOWBN010207396.1, from coordinate 3,338 downwards.
AATCTGAGCTGTTGGTTTTCATTCAATCGAATGATGCATATGGTTTATCGCCTTAATGTCGAAAGTAATATGGAGCATACATCTGTATATAATCTAACGGCTTACGATATTCGACCCGGCAACTTATGCTACTACGATTTTAGCCGTAGGATTATTTTGTGATCCGATGGATGACATTGAATCTTCTCGTGTAAGTTTTGCATTTCAATTGCCATATTCATCTTGGCCGCTCATTATATCTAACGGTCGAGATTAACCGGTGCATCCTTTACATTTCTGACCCTACGATCAAGTGAATCGAACGGATGAGATTAAACGTTTGTCAGAGGTATATATATGAAGAGCAAGAATAAAATACAATTTTATTCTCTCTCTATCTCGATATTGGGGTTTTCTCTCTTCGGCTCTTTCCGGTAACTCACCGAAAATTGCTTTTCCGGTAGGGGTGGCCAAACGGTCCGGGTCGAGAATCGAGTATCGGGAAACCCGAAGACCGAATTCCCGATTACCCGACATTGTCGGGTAATCGGGAATTCGGGACGGTTTCGTGTTTTGGGATATCGGGTAATTTTTTATTTTTTTTTTACGTTAGAATTTTTTGGGTATTCGGGTATTTCCCGAACCCGTCCCGTCCCGATACTCGAATACCCGATTTTTTCGGGTAATCGGGAAATCGGGACGGTATCGGGACCGAATTTTTGGTCCCGATCCTTATCGGGATGGTATCGGGAAACGAGAATACCCGTCCCGATATCTCGTTTGGTCACCCCTATTTTTCGGTTACGATCTTGTGTAAACTTTCTTGTTTTCGTTGCTATCCTTTGATTCTGGTGCTTTATCACCGATTGATTACCTTGTATTGTGATTTTAAGTCACTTTGGTCATTTTGGCAAGATACTTTGAGTTGTAACACAAGATCCTGTTCTCGTTTGGTGATCTGGACTTAGCTGTGTACTGTGTTTGAAGAAAGGAGTAAATATACGGCAGCGAGACTCCGAGTTAACGGAGCTCAACGTGGATTAAAAAAATCTTCGAATTCGGCGAACCACGTGAATTATATCGGGAGTTCTTTACTGCTTTCAAAATTATTTTTTTGATTTTATTTCCATTTTAACATCTACTGATTAGATGTGATAGGTTTCGTAGATCCGACAAACAAATCTTAACAGTGATGCGGTGAGTATGGACGTGTCGGTTTCAGACCCTAAATAGACTTCATTCCCGATTAAGGTCCCGGAATGGATGATTATTGAGGAGGGCACCGGTAGTCCCTAATTTAGGTGAGGAATCCCCGTTTAAGGTCCCTGAATGGACGGTTCTAAGGGTGAATCCCTGCTTTGAGGGGGCATCGGTGACCATTTATTTGCAGGGAGGAATTTTGAGAACAAAGTGTCCCACACTGATTAGATATGATGGATTGGTTGGGTTTATATAGATAAACAAACATTAAATTGATATAAAGTTCTTCGGCTAAGAGCAAACAATATCATACCAATATACTGTTGGGTAGGGTCTGGAAATTAAATCTTAATAAAACTCATTTTTTTTGGATTGTGGTTTTGCTTCGCCTTCACGTGAGTTTTGTTCGGAGTGCAAGAGGGAAGGAGATATGGAAGGCCATCTGGGAGTGCATCATTTGGAGTGTTTGATTGGCCCGAAATGCGAGAGTATTTCGTAATGTAGATGGTGAGGTGATCGGGAAATTTGTTGGGTTGGAATAAAACTGATGGTTTGGCTCTGGTTTCACAGTAAAGGTAAGATATAAGGGGAGTATGCTGTTGGACCTTTCTTTCGAGAGCTTTGAATAAAATTTTAGCAGACCTCAAGGAAAGTATGGAAATAAATAAAAGTAATAAAAGTAAAAGTAAAAGTAAAGTATGACTTTTTTTTGTGTAATTAAAATTTATTAAAAAATGACCAAATGATCCAAATATGATAGAGAATCACCCTTACCTACAAAATCTAAAATTAAATTTCAGACAACAAGCCCATTTAGGGTCCATCCGTTTCTAACCTAAGAGCCATTAAGAATTTTGAATATCGGGCCTAGATTTGGACCCTATTCAACTGTCTCGAGAAGATTAACCTCTCCAGTAATGCAACTCTGCAGTGCAGTGTTAAAAAACATGTGCTCCGAGATAGTGGCATGTGCCCGGCAGATGGCGCGTGGAGAGGCGACGGGTGGTAGATACCACAGATCCAGTACTACCGGGCGCTGGGGACCGCAGATCCGGAATAAATTCTGAAAGTCACGGTGGCGGAGACACGCGAGGATCACGCTCGTGAACGCGTGGAGAGGCGGCGGAGGCCGCAAATTCGGCGATGGCGAATGCTAGAGACCACATATCTGTTGTCAAATTTGAAGGGACGCGGACACGTGAGACACGCGGCGAAGATGAGCGATAGTGCAGAACAGACGTTGGCGGTTTTGAGCGCGCGGGCAGACACAGGCGGCAAGCAACAGCAACGAGCGAACACAAACGCCGGCGGTAGAATTAAGATAGGCATGCATGGGTACGCATGCGGGCGGCATGCGAGCTCTGGTGGACACGGGCGAGCACGAGCGACAGGCGACAAATGCGGGCATACCAATGGCAGGAATGGAGATCTAGGGTGAACTCCTCGACAGAGGTTAGAGATAAGATAGAGCATCTCACTCTAACCAATGAGAAATTATGTAAAGTATGACTTGATCTCAGATTTTGTGTGAATATCACCTCTAATTTATTTTAATTTTTATCATTTTGTGAATTCTATTTTGGTTTGTTATTTTCAGTTATATTATTTTTAAATTTGTTCATTTCTATTTAAATTTATTTTATATATTTCTTTGTATTTACCTTTTTTTTTATTTTTACTTACTAATTTTATTTTACTCCATATTATAATTTTACTTTAATTTTTATTTTATTTTATTTTAGTTATTTGTTTCATTTTTTAATTAATTTTACTTTTTCATTTGTCCTTTCGTTTCACATCCGCGTTGTAGTTTGCAATCAAACTTTAAAAAACAAAAATTATCTTACCCGGCGAAATCTAATCCAACCAATTAGAAACAAAGCATAGTAATTTTTCAACCCTTCCCTTTTAGTAAAATTTCATCAAAAAAATTAAGGCAGTCATGTGATATTAAAAAAATAAAAATCAAGAACATCATTCTGATGAAACATGAAGGCTGTTTCAACACAGTACTTAGTTTTTCCAGTTAAGTGCACTATAATCTATATATTAATGCGGCGTTTGTCCAGCGTGGCCATTCCGGTCCGCAAATTCTGATTGGTCCACGTGTCCATTTTCGATTGGTCTTAGGGTTCGTGAGAAGCCCAGTCCACGACTTT
>JAOWBN010207395.1:0-26119 GCA_028565015.1 Pinguicula moranensis | reverse complement strand
GAAGTCCTCTGATTGTGCTCCTCTTATGATGCCCTGTTACCTTAGCATGGAAGAATCTGGTATTGTTATCTCCCTCAAGTATCCAGCGATTTCTAGACTTCTGCCATAGCAAGCTTTCTTTTTGTAGTGAGGCCTTTTGGAGTTGCACCCAAGTTTCCTTCCTAAGAAGCTTAGTTTCTTCGGATATGTCTCCAATTTCAAGCTGAGCATCCAATTGACTGAGTTTGGATTTGCTCTCTGCCACTTTGTTATCAATCTTTCCGAAAACGTCCTTATTCCATTGACTTAATTTCTGGCGCAAGCTCTTAAGTTTCTCAAAAAGAATGTGGCCACTGTATCCGTAGACTTGAATGGATGTCCATTCAGTTCGCACGAATTCATCAAATCCTGGGAAATTGTCCCAACAGTTCAAAGTTTTGAAAGTCTTTGGCCCCCAGTTAACCGTTTCCGTCATAAGGAGGATCGGCCTATGGTCTGATCCCCCGCAATCTAAACCCTTTTGCTGAAGATTCGGCCATAGCTCCACCCAAGTCTCCGATAAGAGGAACCGATCTAACCGACTACAACATTCTCCTCCTCTGGATATACAAGTGTAGCGAGTACACTGGAGAGGAAGGTCTATAAGAGAGTTTTCGACAATGAGATGATTGAAGGCTTCCATTTATGTTAGAGCTAGTGGAGCTTTGCTTCTTTTCTCGTCTGAGCTGCGGATGCTACTAAAGTCACCGGCAATGCACCAGTTTGCCTTCGGTCTGTTTGAGATTAGTGTACCTATCCGGAGCCATAATAATCTCTTCAATCGTTGATTACTGGGAGCATAAACGTTTAGTATTATCACCGACGAGGAATCTTGCAGCCATGTGCCTTCTATTCCAATAAAATGATCTTCCGCCCACGAATTTGATAATTGAAAGGCAGATTTTTCCCATACACATATCAATCCTCCGGCCGAACCTTCTGCGTCACTGTGGCGCCAATCAAAATCCTCCGTAGGCCATAACTTTGCACAAATTCTTCTATTTACTGTACTTAACTTCGACTCTTGAATGAGAGCCAAATCCACCTGCTGTTGTGCTAATCCTCTGAATTCTGACTTTTTCCAAGCCAGCTCAAGTCCTCTCGTATTGTAAGATAAGATTCGCATATGGTCTACTGGGAGGTAGACGTAGGGCGCCCAGGGCACTCGTGTATCTCGTTTAGCCTCTGAAGGTCTCTAGCATTTAGCTCGTCAACTCGACGACATAGTTCACTTCGTGAAGTATTCAGGGCGACTCCTAGTTTGAGTGCCAAATCCACCACAGACTCCGCTTCGTTTGAACATAAATTTTGCCTCCTGGAATCCGTAGTTTCAATATTCTGGACCACAGTTCCCCCATTTACAGTGCTGTCAGCGTTTCCCCCTGTATATGGTAGTATAGTTTCCTGTATTTCTTACTGAGCATTTGTTCCAGCTGAATCGAAGTTTCCTTTCCTTACCTCGGCAAAGGAGTCAGGTGAGAGTTGTAATAACAGCAATATTCCAAACGGGTCCGAGGATTGAGTGTTCGTTTGTGCACCTTCGTTTTCCTGAGCTGTGAGAGCATTTTGGTGTTCCTTAGACAGACATAGATTACTGCTTTCTGGTAATGACCCCATTGGTCTTAAACCCAGCCGTTCGTGTTGACTTACCAGTAAAGCTGTGAATTTTCCAACATGTGCTGGACTGGTAGGACCTTTTAATGGGTCCAAATGAAGATGTTGTTGGGCCCCTGTAAAATTAGTTCCCAATCTACAGGGAGGTTTATCTCCTTTTTCCCCCGGAGGTCTGATTGAATACACCCATATGAATTGTTTAACTGTGCCACGTAGATTGTTGCTAGATCTGCCTGGAATAAATCTGTTTCTAGGGATTCCTGTGTTGGCTTTTGACTCTGTCGAAGTCTAGCTACTGACCTCTGAAATGTCTGCAAATCCAAAGGTGACAGGTTACCCAACTCGGGGACCGTGCACCCCAATGTCTCCGAGTCTGAGGACATTGTAGCCGTTGGGTGCTTTGACTGTACGGTTGTGTTTGACTGTTTCTCCGACTGGTTGGGTTCCTGGGCTGACGCAAATTTCTCCGGTGACGGCTCCGATGGTGGTGAGCGTCCCCCACCCTCCTGCGTTGAGACTGGATCCGACTTATCTTTTTCTTTATCTTTTTCAGCGTTAGGATTTGGATCCTTCTGGAGAGGCGGCCAGGCCTTCTCTGAGAGACTGTGGTGCTCAGTCTTGCGTTTCCACATAGGTCTCCATGAGTTATTTTGTCCCGACCAGTTATTTGGCGACGTTTCCTCTCTTACGTGAATGCTGAAATTGCCATCTGTTGTCTCAATTTCAATGGTTTGTTGAATTGGGTCTTGGTGGGTGGTTAATAAGAACAACCGACCGTATTGCATCTCAGAGTGGTCCAGTGTTTTTCCATCCACTTTTTGTAGCGAACCCAGTTTTTCCGCTACCACTTCAAAGAACTCTCTATACCAGCAATGTAGAGGGATGCCTCGGACTTGGATCTAGGTGTATCGAGCCAATTTACCATTTATCATCCTCCATGGTCTTAGATGATGGATACAGAGTTGCTCCACCGTTAATGTGTCTGAAAGAAGATTACTTATTTCCATGGCAGAAGGCATTTTCACGAGAACCTCACCTCCTTCTAGCCTTACGACAATACTACCAACATAACCCGCCGCACTAAGCGTAGAGTTTAAACTTGTTAAGTCCAAGACCGGGCTTGGAATTCCGATCAGACAATTGTGTAGCCATTCAGTTGCTATAGGGTCAGGCTTAAAGTTGATCACCAACTACGGGCGATCATTCATGAGTCGATGGTCCCTTTCTGGAGATTTTGGGGGCTCAAGTGTAGGACTTTTTTCCAGATTCACTCCTTGCCGATCTAGCTTCACTCACCTTGAGTTGATATGATCCAACCCACACTGTGTTGAGTTTGTCCAGCAGTTGTGGCCCAACAGATTTACGGTAGAAACGCACGAAACCAAACCTCTTGCCCATCGTCGTTAATTTCTTTGGAAGATGAACATCAGAGACTCTTCCATAGCTTGAGAACACATTCCACATCTCACTCTTATTCCACGCCGGCAGGAAATTGGTGACATGGTACAACGTTGAATCTTCCCTGAGCTTCCTAATGAGTGGGGTTCCTAAAAATCCCTAAAACCCTAAAACCTACTAACCCTAAACCCAAAACTCCTAAAAATCCTAAATTGTAAACTGTAAACCCTAAAATTTATACCCTACGACCTAAAAATCTAAATATCTAAACCCTAAACCTCAAACCCTAAACCCTACGGACCCTAAACTTGGATTTTTAAGGAATATGTGTTTATTTATGTGTTTACTTATGTGTTCATATATCCTCTCCCATTATCATAACAGAAACAGTGAGCAGTAAGTCAGACACATTTTTTTAAGAAATTAAAATTTTATTCATCCACATTTTTTTTTGAATGTCAAACCAATTACAAAAAATCCATTACAAAAGGTCTTTCCTGCATCACAGTCAATCTATCCGGCCTGGATCGAAAAGTAGCTAAGTGCTTTGAAGCCTGCAATGGAGATTGAGTAGCAGGATTCTCGGTTGGAGTTCCACCAAATTTTTTTTTAAAGGAAAAAAGTAGATTCAGAAAAATATCATCACTATTGATATCTTTCCTTCCTTTATTTTATTATTTTCGACATTCTTATGGTGAATGTCAAACTACATACAAATAAACGTTTTGGCCAAGGCCATAGAGAAAAAACCACAGAAGAGTACATCTACTTCCAAAAAACCAAGTCTGGGGAGGCGCCAAATCTTCCCCATATAAATCTTCGGAAACTATTTGCATCGTAGGTAGGGTAGTCTCCATTTTTCAATTCTCAGCCTCCCTTGATTCGCTTTACTCATTTAGGTCTGTTGATAGAATTTTTGATCCCTCCCGGCTGCACCCTCCTTAGCAAGTTCATCTGTAATGCTATTTCCTTCTCTGAATTGATGCATCAGTCTGATTTGAAATTCAGAAGCATATCTTTAGCTACCTGCCTCAAACACTGAGAAACCAAGAAACTCAGTTTTTGGGAAGAATGTTGAATCTGCAGGTCGCCATGGATTCTTCAGGTACTTTCCTTCAGCTACTATCTGAGAATATGTTTGATTAAAACGGGAGATTTCTGCGTATGCATGCTTTTTTCTTGATTAAACGAGAGTATTTAAATTTCATAGGGTTTATAAGAACATATTTTATATGGTTGCATGCCCAGAAACAAGTCAGTTTCAGTTATGAAAGATAAATTGAAGAAGGTTGGATTGAATGAGTTCTTATGAAGAAGAAGATTGTGTGTTATACTCAATCTCCATTGTGGGGATTAAAGCGACAAACCACCATCAAATCTAGGATGGTTTTTAGCGCAGACAAATTAATGTGGTTTTGATTTAAATCGAAAGAGAGAACTAATTTGTCAAAAACACATGAGAGAGATTGGAATTACATTTTCATTTATGATTTTGCCGCAATGTACATCTACTTTCCCGCTCATCCTTATATCTCCAACTAAAGCGTACAACCCCTAACACAATCACTAATCAAGAAATGTTTCACAACTAAACTTCACAAATATAACACAGCCGTTGGATCAAGGTGGATCGAATTGTTTTGATGTTGCCACGTAGTCAAGTCCAAGAGCTGTATTTTGCTTCAATTCAATTGATGAACCTTCAGCATATTCTGAAGAAGAATGGTCTAAATCCTCATTCCTTACACACTTCCGTGATCTATTGCAGACCAAAGGCATGGGGACGGCTGAAACTTGATCCTCCAACACCCCCTCCTCAAGATGAGCATGCCATAAGCTCATCTTGGTCAAAATCATGCTAAAACTTGCTACTGGAAGTTGTTTAGTAAAAATGTTGGCCAGTTGTTTTTTTGTGACAATGTGCTGAGGTGAAATAACTCCTGCCTTGAATTGATATCTAACTACATGACAGTCTATCTCAATATGCTTCGTGCGTTCATGGAAAATCGGATTAGCAATTATTTCCAAAGCTGCTTTATTATCATACCAAAATGGAATAGGTAACACTGGTGTTAACTGAAAATCCTGGAGCATAAACTTGATCCATTGCAATTCCCTCACCGTGGTAGCCATGACACGATATTCTGCTTCTGCCAAAGAATAAGCAATGGTGGCTTATTTTTTTGTTTTCCAGGAAATGAGACTCGTTCCTTGAAAGATGCAATAGCCTGTCAAAAAGTGTCTGGATGTCCTGCAACTTCCCCAATCAGCATCACTATAAGCAGTAAGGTGGGGGAGAATACACTAGAATAGAAAAGACCAGTCCCTTGATGTCCAGCTAGATAGCGTAGAAGATGCAAAGCTGCCTTCCAATGTGAATCATGAGGTGTATGAACATATTGGCTCAATTGCTGGACAACATACGTGATGTCATGACTAGTGTAGTTGAGATACAATAGTCTCACAATCAATCTGCGATATTTATCAGGATTATGATATAATGGGGAAGAGTCTTGATCAACTGCTTCAAATAAAAGATCACAAGGCAAAGGCGTAGCAGCATGAGTGCACTGCATGTGGCCAAATTCTAGTAATAGATCTCGAACATATTTTATTTGGCTAATATATATTCCATCCTTCGATCTTGCAATCTCCATCCCAAGAAAATATCGTGCTTCACCGAGATCTTTAATTGTAAAAGCTGTATCAAGGTAAGCCTTAATCCGACACATTTCATTTATGGAAGATCCTGTAAGTAATACATCATCTACATAAACCAACAAGTAGATTTGATGTTCAGCCGTGTTTAGTGTAAAGAGACAGGAATCATGGCTAGATTGCTGAAAACCATAACCGTTCAACTTGTTAGTATACTCAATGTTCCATTGCCGAGATGCTTGTTTCAACCCATACAGTGATTTAAGTAATCGGCATACTTGTCCTTTCTTTGCTCGTTCATAACCTAGAGGAGGGAACATGTATACTTCTTCATCTACAGTTTCGTGCAGGAAAGCGTTTTTCACATCCAGTTGTGAAATTGGCCATTGTCGTGCTGCTGCTAGAGCTAGCAGAATTCTGACAGTCACTATCTTTGCTACATGGCTGAAAATTTTGGTAAAATCATCTCCCTCTACCTGATTGTACCCTTTGACAACCAAACGTGCCTTGTACATGTCTACAGTTCCATCCGGTTTGCACTTCACACGATATATCCATTTAGATCCAATTGCCTGTTTTCCTGTTGTTAAGTCAGTAAGTAGCCATGTGTTGTTGTCATCAAGTGCTGCCAGTTCCTGTTTCATTGCCAAGATCCACTTTGCATCATTCTTTGCTTGATTGTAATGTTTAGGTTCCACAACAGTTGAGAGGTTAGCACTAAAGTCACAATAAGTGCTTGTAAATAAACATGTACCATCTAAAGGTCCAGCTGATAACTTACCATCAGTTTCTGCGTCTGTGTTGAACACATGGAAGTCTTGCAACCATGAAGGTTGCTAGATTTGTCTTGTGCTTCTTCTAAGTTGTGGCATTATCAGTTCATCAGTATCATATGAAATTGGTGGAGCAGCAGCTGTCTCTTCATAGACAAATGGAGTGACTTCAGGTGCTGAAGGACGGTTCTCAGTTGTGACATCAGAATGGATATCAATTTACTCGTGGGGAGGTAAACAAGGTACAAGTGTATCGTATATACCTGAAGCTTCAGTATCATCATGTGGCAAATACTATGGAACAGGGACATCTATACGCTCATCATTCAGCGATGGATTTTTTTTTCTTCATGAAACTGCATGTCCCTTGAGACAATCACTTTGTTCAATTCTGGAACAAACGCCTTATAACCTTTCTATCCAGATGGATACCCCACGAAAATACCTCTCAAATATCTAGCATCTAGATTCTAGCTTGTCCTTCCCTGGTCTCAAATCTTCCAAGAAACAGAGACATCCAAAGACTTTTAGATGTTGTAAGTCGGCAGAGCACTTATTAAGCAACACAGTAGGAGACTACCAATTCAAAACTTTGCTAGGCCATCGGTTTATCAAATATGTGGCAATTAAAACTGCCTCACCCCAAAACCTTTTTGGCAGTCTTGCTTGGAACAAAAGTGTTCTTGCCACTTGTAATAGTGTTCTGTGTTTTCGTTCAACTAATCCATTTGGCGTATACTGACAACTTCTTTGGTGTACAATTCCATTAGCATGAAACAGGTCACTGCACTTTTTGTTTACAAATTCTGAACCATTATCCGTCCTGATGACTTTGATTGTCTCTCATGTTGTGTTCTGATTAATGAAGTAAACATCTCAATCAGCTTACATACTTCATCCTTATATTTGAAGAGATATGTCCATGTGCATCGGCTATAATCATCCACTATTGTCAGGAAATATTTGCATGAGCTCAAAGAAGGAAGTCTATAAGGCCCCCATACATCAATATGCACCAAATCAAAAGCTATTTTCGCCCTGTTAGGTCTTTCATCAAACATTAACCTGCACTGTTTGGATAAGGGGTAGATATTACAAACCATGTCATCAACTCTTTTATTTAACACAATAGTAGAATTGTTCAAGTGTCTTAATACATACACAGACGGATGACCAAGTCGATTATGCATCAAATTTGAAGTAACTGCAGTACAAGCTTGAGCTATAGAGTTCATATCTGAACTGTTTACAACATCATTTCTACAATGCAACAAAAAAAGTCAAAAGCTTCTTGTCCCCTTCTCACAGCTGCTGGGTCAAAAGAACTTGCATTCAGAATATATAGCTCCTTCCTAACATCCCCAACCGCAACAACTCTGCTTGTTTTAAGGTCCTGCAAAACGCAGTGATCAGGCAGAAACTGAAACCTCATTTCAGAGTTTAAACACAACTTTCTCACTAAAAGAAAATTATATTTAAAGCTTGGTAGATAAAGACATGACTTCAATGTTACAGCATCTGATAGGCAGACATCTCCACTACACTTTACTGACTGGACGCTTCCATCTGGCAGCCATACAGGAGCCGTTGTGGCAAAAGAATTAATGTTTGACAATGCTTTATAATCTATGCACATATGGTTTGTTGCTCCGGTATCAACAATCCACTCATGTTTCATAATTTCAGTATGGTTATTTGAGAAAAGAGACTGAAGAACTTTCGTACCTGCAAAATCTTCATAATGAGTCGTGTTTATCATGTGTCTTTCACCCTGTCCAGACACCTTTTTATCCTTAGACAATCTTTGCAATTCTTTCTGCATACTTTCCAATGCCTCATACATGCTGCTTAGTCCATCATTCTTCCTATCTAGTGGTGAATAACCACTCTTCCCTTCATCAGAATCATTAACCTGGTTATCAAAATAGCCATATTTCCCTTTTCCCTTCTGATCAGACCAACCTTGAGGGTATCCTTTGAGTTTAAAGCACTCATCAATTGTATGTCCAGTTCTTGTGCAGTGACCACACTTCAGATTGCTCTTATCACATCTCCTATCAACCCATCCTTCTGGATAACCTTTAATTTTGAAACACTCATTTATTGTATGCCCACTTTTGGTACAGTGACTGCACTTCAGCAAACTTTTATCTACTTTCTGCCCTGCATCAGTGTCCTTCCTCTAGCCACTGCCTTTAACCATAATTGTCGTATTCATGTTATCTTGACTTGCTGCAATGTTGCTGCTCACTTGTTTTTGCCTCTCTGCCGTGACCAATATGTTGTACACCTTATCAGCATCTGGTAGTGGATCACATTGGATTACATGTCCCCTTTCCGACTCATATACATCATTTAACCCCATAAGAAATTCCATAACTTTATCCTCATTATCCATTCTTCTCAATAACTCTCCTACATCTCCCTCTATCCACGGAATCGGTCTCAGCTGCTCGTATTGGTCCCAAATCATTTTTAGTTTTCCAAAAAACTCGCATATACCCGAATTATTCTGTATACGTATTGCAACATTTCTTTTCAACTCAAAAAGATGTGGAAGATTAGTGGTTCCCAAACGCTTCTCCAGACTCAACCATAACTTTCTAGCATCACTGACAAACATATAGGTTTTCATCAATTCTGGTTGCATCGACCCACGAATCCAGGAACATACGGGACTGTTGGCTCGTTTCCATTTCACAAACATAATGGAGTCCTCACGTGGCATAGTTATAGACCCATCAATAAATCCAACCTTCAGTTTAGCCTCAAGTGCAGAAATCATGGCACTCTTCCATATCAAGAAATTCGTCTCATTCAGTAGGATTGAAACCAGTTGCATACCTGGACTGTGACAATCATGAACTTGTAGCTGCTCCTCCAAAAATTCTTCCAGTCGCCGCTTACGCTTCATCGCCAGCGCCAGTGCTTCCTTTTCGTTATTTGTCATCTTCCTTTTCTGTTATCAGTATGACAACAACTGTTGCAGGAAGCTCAATTAACAACAAACCTGATCTGATACCATTTTAGCGCAGAAAAATTGAAGTGTTTTTGGTTTGAATCGAAAGAGGGAACTAGTTTGTCAAGAGCATGCGAGAGAAACTGGAATCCCTTTTCATTTATGATTTTTCCGTAATGTGCATATACCTGCCCTCTCATCTCTTTATCTCCAACTAAAGCGTACAACCATTAAAACATCGCTATTCGAGAAATGTTTCACAACTAAAACCCACAAATATAACACAACCATTGGATCAAGGTGGATCGAATTGTTTTGGTGCTACCACGTAGCAAATTCCAGGAGATGTACTCTATTTTAACTCAAGTGATGAACCTCCAGTATATTCTGAAGCAGAATGAAATGAATCCTTATTCCTTACACACTGCCGTGATCTATTGTAGACCAAAGGCACTGGGTAGCTGAAACTTGATTCTCCAACAAAAGGTAAAGGCTAAGTGTGGTAGGGATAAATTATCGTGTGAGAACCAGTTTGGTAGACCGATTTTGGTGAGATTATTGTAGGAATATTGTGTCTATGCATATGCACATGGTGTTTGGTATGTCTCTTATTCATTTTTGGGTCGCAGGATTGTAATTTGATGATTCATTACTATTCATGGCTAAATCCAATATTTACAATCCAGACAAAGTTGGACGGATTGAAATCGGCCCAATTAATACGATCTTCTAGTTTACGAACTACCCTTTCTTTTCATCTTATTTACAGACAATGTCATCATATGTAAATCCTGAAGTCCCAAAAAATTTGGGACTTTAGGACTTCGGTCCAAAAATGAGAACCATTTTCCATTCCCGAAAAATTTTGGAACGGGAACGGGAACGGGAACAACCATTTCCCGTCCCGAAATCCCGAAAGGCCACCCCTAGTGCTAAATTCATGTGTTTTAGTTGAATATTTGTCATATCTATGATTTCTTGTTCTTGAGCAACCCTTTCTATGGTAGTCTCACCTCTGAAATTATGTTAGGGTATGTGTCTTGTCACATATCTGCTTTCATTGATCTCGGGTATTAGTCTTATATGTTTATTTTGCTTCTGTTACTACAGATTTATTTGTTTGCATGTAAGCGGGTTATATTAATGTGTGCGTCCGTGTATGTATTTTCAATTTTTGAAGTTGTATATGCTCTATTTCGGATAAATTTTCTACTTTGTCGATTACTGTGTGAGTTGAGGGTAAATTGCATATTAGAGTTGAAGGGTTTACAGCCTACGACGTAAATCTTTATACTACTATTTAGGACCCTTTGTTTTGTCGTTTAAATTGTGTCTTCTTTGTAGTTGTGAGTTAATTTTTTTCTTGTAGTATTACACCTTTAAGCAATCATCACATTAACTCATGGACCCTAAGCTAATAATTGTCTTCTTCAATTTGTTGAGGACTATTATATTAGTTCTTATCGGTTTGGTGAGTCAAGATGAGTATGAGAAAGCCAAATGGAAACATAAGCTCAATGCCCCTCCTAAATTCTTGATTTTAGATAAGATATCTGAGCAAATGGCATTTATGAAAAGACTAACTCCATGGAATAACCGAGATTGCTTCTATAATCTCAGGATGCATAAAAGAGCATTCACCGGGATTTGTAGGGTCTTGAGAGTGGAGGGTGTCTAAAGGATGATCAGTACATTTCAATTGTAGAGAAGAGCGTGATTTTTCTTTGTATATTAGCCCATCACTATAAGAATATGACACTACGAACAAATTTTCAAAGGAGTGGCCAAATAAGTGTGGCTTTTCATGGTGATCAAACTAAAGGACAGATTCCTAGCAGTTCTGAAACCCCTAGATACCGAGTGCAGTGATAGACGATGGAGATATTTTCACGTAACTGCAGTGCCTTTGTTCAATGTTCTTATGCTTTCAAATATTTGATTGCTAACATTTCTTGATAATCGCGTGTAAGGATGCTTGGAAGTTCTTGATTGGACATATGTACTTGTGCTAGCACCTGCTGAAGACCAACCTCGATACAGGACTAGGAAATGTACATTGGCTTCCAACGTGCTTGGAGTTTGTGACACTAAGGGCAAATTTGTGTACATGCTCGTTGGTTGGAAAGGTTTAGAAGTGAATGCATGGGTTTTGAGGGATGCTTTGAGCAATAGCACATACAATGTGTTATAGTTCTTATTGAGTTTGATTTTGCACTTAATGAAATTACATTATGAGTTCGGATGTGTTAGAGATATTAGTTTGTCACAGTTAAATTTATATTTGTAAAATAGACTCGAGTTATGTTTTATAATATTATAGGTTTAGTGGATATATTTTATAATAATTGTAAACTTGCCTGCATATAGGCATGCACAAAAATGTGTGGTGGTTTGCAAATAAATATTTTTCCCCATCCTTCTCTCTTTCTTATCTCTTTCTTCACGGTAGATCTAGAATTAGATATGTGAAATCTCAATTTTAAACATCTTCATGGTATCATAGAACTATAAGAAGGCTTCTTTGCCTAATTTTTAATCTTGTTTCTTGCCTCTTCCTTTCTATGTTTTTTGTCCATTTCTTCATCCTTTCTCTTCTTTTTTTTTCGAATCTGGCTTAATAGACTTCTTGCTTTTCTTACTATTTTCAAGTTAAACTAAACAGTTTATAAATTTATAATTATAAGTTAAATTTTATAAATTTTATAAGTTTATAATTATAAGTTAAATTTCATGTTAAACTAAACACACACAAAAAACTTTTAAAAAGTAATAACGCTGATCGCCGGAGACCGTAAACTGACTTCCGAAAATTAGAGTAATAACTCTTATAAGTTTACCCAAAAAAATTATAAATTTATAAACTTATCAAATTTATAAATTTATAAACTTATCAAATTTATATAACTTATAAACTTAAAATTTATAAAAATTAAAAACTTATATAACTTAAAAACTTTATTAACTTATAAAAGTTAAAAACTTATATAAATTATAAACTTATAAAATATATAAACTTATAAACTTATAAAAATTATAAAAGTTAAAAACTTAACATATAAACTTATGAAACATATATAACTTATAAAAGTTATAAACTTATATAACTTTTAAATTTATAAACTTATAAACTTATAAAAGTTATATAACTTATAAACTTTAAAATTTATAAAAGTTAAAAACTTATACAACTTATAAACTTTATTAACTTATAAAAGTTAAGAACTTATATAATTTATAAACTTATAAAATATATAAACTTATAAAATTTATAAGTTAAAAACTTAACATATAAACGTATAAAATTTATAAAAGTTACAAACTTATATAACTTATAAACTTAAAAACATAAAAAATTTATAAAAGTTATATAACTTATAAACTTAATTAACTTATAAAAGTTAAAAACTTATAAAACTTTAAAATTTATAAAAGTTAAAAACTTATATAACTTATAAACTTATAAAAGTTATAAAATTTAAAAACTTATATAACTTTTAAACTTATAAACTTATAAAAATATATAACTTATAAAACTTATATAACTTATAAAGCTATAAACTTATAAAATTTATATAACTTATAAAATTTATTCACTTATAAACTAAGTTAAAAACTTATATAACTTATAAACTAATTTATAAACATATATAACTTATAAAGTTATAAACCTGTCAAATTTATAAAAGTTAATAGCTTATAAACTTTATTAATTTATAAAAGTTAATAACTTATATAACTTATAAACTTATAAAACATATATAACTTATAAAGTAAGTTATAAAGTTGTAAAATTTATAAAAGTTAAAAACTCATATAACTTTTAAACTTTATTAACTTATAAAACTTTTAAATTTTATTAACTTATAAAACTTAAAATTTATATAATTTATAAATCATATATAATTTGTAAAATTATAAACTTCCAAAAGTTAAAACTTATATAACTTATAAACTCTATTAACTTACAAAATTATAATGTTCTTACTTGTGTAAATAAATTATACCATATATAAAAAATTTGGCTTATAAAAAAAAACTTATAAAACTTAAGAATTTAAATAATTTGTAAAACTTAAAGCTTCTATAACTTATAAACTATATTAACTTATAAATATAAAACTTATAAATTTATATAACTTATATAATTTATAGACTATATTAACTTATAAAACTTAACAACTTATATAATTAAAAAAATAATTTTAAAAAAATTGGGGTTTAGGGTTTGACCGCCGATCAAACCACCGGACACAGTTTAAACGGTTTGACTGGCAACGTTTTATTTTTATTATTAAAAAATTTTCAAGTAGGTTCCGACCGATTGAAACCTCCAAAAAATTATCAATTTTGAAAACTTCCGATTTTAAATGTTGAGCAAAACCTTTAACCTTCATTTTCAAAACCGTTGGAGTTTTTGATCCGGCTGCAGGTTTCCCAGTTAATAAATAAGAATGCCCATCTCTATGTGTTGGTTTGCAAATAAATATTTTCCCCTATCTTTCTCTCATGTTCTTCTTCGCTGTAGATCTAGTATGTGAAAAGTTTGATACAAATAAACTTTTCTATTCCTTCTTTCTTCTCTCTTGTTATTAGTCACTGTAGAACTTGAATGGAATCCTTCAAAGTTGTTTGAATTCCTTCAAATATTCTCATGGTATTAGAAATAATATGGCTTAATCATCTAGTAAAGACCTATGGGATCAACAATTTCACAAGTCTGATCATATAAAACAATTGCACAAGTTCGATCATCTAGAATCCGTAAGCTCATAGTGTTAATTATGAGGTACGCGCCTATAACATAAAAAATCTAAGTCTTAACAGGGTTAGTCCAACTAGATTTTAGGAAGTGTTAGAACAAGTATATCACACGAATTGCAAACCCAAATTTATACCTATATATAAAGAAATATGGTACTTAACACCTTGTACTAAGGTTTTAAGAGATTAACGAGCATACACTTTATATGTTGGCTCAAAAATGCGCAGTGATGGATCCAGGATTTGAAGGGAGGGGGCAAATTTTTTGGTTTAAACAGAGCATTCCGGGTTGGGTTGGATCTGGTCCAGTTGGGTATACACTTTCTAATATTGCGGTAGAAATTGAAAAAGTTAAAATGTGTCAAATCAATCTAAGAATTATATTAAATTATTAATAAAAATATAATTAAAAAATTATTAAAAATGTAATAAAAATTTGAATAATCACCCAATTCTTCTGACCACTAACAAAATATTAAACCGTTAAAAATAATTTTATTAAAGAATGATAAAAAAAAAATTAATACAAAATTATCCAAAAACATACACAAACAAATGCATATTAGAATTATAACATAAAAGTTATATGGTGCAGTAATTAGCTATGGGACTTTTAATCTAGAAACAAAGGTTCAATCCCAATAAGACCTCACTTTTTTGTTTTGGTTTTTAAAAAAAAATAGATAAAGTGCATAACAAGTGGAATCGAACCTATGATCATTACATTAAAATACTTATACTAAACTAACTAAGCTAAACAAATCTTATGTATGAATAGAAATCAAATATATTTACAATATGACGGGGAACCAAATTAAAAAAATAAAATATTTTACATAATTATTATTTTTTAAAAATTTGAGGGGCGATGGCTCCCTTGGCACCGCCACTGCACATGGACACGCCTCTCCAGGCCTAAGGCCCTTGCGCCAAATCTACTAAATCTTCTTGTTATGCAATGAACATGCTAACCATGTGTTTTTGTTCCTAAATCTCTGCGTTTTCTTGTGTGATTTAAGAATGTTTTGTTTTTAACATGATTACTGAAAACAAAGGAATATAGAACAGTTGATCTCAAGGGTGTACGGGGCTATGCCCCTGGGCCCAAACCCCAAATTTTTATTTCTTATTTTTTAATTTATTTACTTCAATTTTATATCCGTTATTTCAGTGCTTTTGAATTGAGTTTTTATTTCAAACTCTTTCTAACATCTTTCAGCGACAATATTGGTAATTTTTGTTTAGGAATTTTTTTTAATTGGATTTTTATTTCATTTATTGTTGTCTAAATTCTGTTCTATAAATTTGTGTATGGTTTTTTTCATCTCTGTTTAATAAACTTGCGCTGTTCGTGTAAATATGTTTTGAAAATATTTATATAAACAAATTAGGTAGTTTTTATTTTATTTTTTATTATTGTTTGAATTGATAAAATTATTATTTTTCGTAACTGTTGAACAAATAAATTATTTTTTCGCCCCCTAAAAAATTTATTTCCTTAACAAAATTTATTTCCTCACTCTAAAAATGTTTTTAAGGCCCCTCTAAAAAAATTTGTATACCCCCCTCTTAAAAAAAAAAATTAACCCCTAAATTTTTTTTTTCTGCCGTGCGCCTTTGCTTGGTTGATGTTTCGAGGTGGGAAAATGTGGAGTACCGCGCTTGTTCAGAGGAAATCCATGCCGTACTGTTGCAGGGACGCGACCACGCAGGATCTTGTTGCCAATTTCAAATCTAGGCTAAAGTCAAAATAGGATAAGGACGGTTTTGCAGGAATATTGAGAAGGAATATTAATAACAGAGCAAACTCGGTTTTGTAGATTTTCCACAGCTTCTTCTCACTTTCTTCATCTTTCTCACCTATTATTCAAGTACGATTACTACGATTACTCCACTGTGACTATCTTCATACTATTTCTGTATACGATTACTCCACTGTGACTATCTTCATACTATTTCTGTATAACCCGTTGAGCATAATGTCAAACATATAGGAAGAATTGTATTGTGTTTTTATTGATTTTTTCATTCTTCGTGTCATGATACATATAGGAGGTGCACAAATCTTGGAGAGTGATTAGGAATAAGGTAAGAATCCTTAATTGATTATTATCTTTTACAGTTTTTTCTTAATTCAATCTCCTAACTTTCCTATACTAACACTTCCTCTCAAGTTGAGTAGTTGGATCCCCAGTACCCAACTTGCTCAAAGTATCATGAAACATATCCCTGAAACTCTCTTGGGGGAGTATGTTTGTCAATTGCTCTTTAGATCGTACAAATGGTAGACTGACAATTCTTTCTTCCAATTTTTCTTTGATGAAGTGACGATCGATTTCTATATGTTTCGTACGATCGTGTTGTACTGGATTTTCTGAAATGCTGATTGTTGCCTTACTATCACACCATAATGGACATGTGGTCTGGACTAAGAATCCAAGTTCATTCATAAGTTTTCTGAGCCATAGTATTTCTATTAGTCCTCGGGCTACCGGCTACCCCTCTAAACTCAGTTTCGGCACTTGATAAAGCAACTACTTTCTGTTTCTTGCTTCACTATGTCACAAGGTTCTCTCCAATCATCATGAAGTAGCCTGCAGTAGATCTTCAATCTATGAGATTCCCGACCCAGTCAACATCTGTATATCCTTCGGTATTTAGATGTCCATTCTTCTTGAACATGATTTCATATACTGCGGTGTTCTTCAGGTATCGCACTACCCTCAGAGCTGCTTCCATATGATCGGTCTGAGGTTAGTGCATAAATTGGCTGATGACCCCTACTGCATAGGCTATGTCAGGTCTTGTGTGAGCCAAATAAATTAATTTTTCCACCAGTCTTTGATACTGTTCTTTGTTCTCCATCGAGATCCTTCATCAATCTTTAGCTTATGGTCCATCATCATTGGGGTTTCTGCAGGTTTGCAGTCCGTCATCCCTATTTCTACCAGTAGGTCAAGTATGTATGTCTTTTGTGAGATAAAAATCCTCTATCTTGGCCTGAGAACTTCAATCCCGGGGAAATATTTTAGGTTCCCTAGATCTTTCATCTCGAACTCTTGAAATAGATTCTTTCGAAGCTCCAAGATTTTCACAGTGTCGCTTCCTGTAATAATCATGCCATCAGCATAGATGAGCAGACATGTAATTAGGGTACCTCTCTTCTTCAGAAACAGAGTGTAGTCTGAGTTGCTCTGCTCATATCCATATCGTCTCATGGAGGTGGTAAACTTTCCGAAGTATGCTCGTGGGGATTGTTTAAGACTATATAATGCTTTTTTGAGTCTACAACCTCATCCTTTTTTAAACTCTCTGAATAGCCAGGTGGGGGGTGCCATATTCACTTCCTCTACTAGATCTCCATGGATAAATGCATTTTTTACATCGAATTGATATAGTTGCCAGTCACGATTTGCTGCTATAGAGAATAGTACTCAGATTGTGTCAATCTTGGCTACGGTTGAGAATGTCTCAGAGTAGTCTAGACCATAGGTTTGTGTGAATCGTTTGGCCACTGGCCTTGCTTCGTATCTTTCTATCGAGCCATCAGCATTGTATTTTACCGTATAAATCCATCGGCATCCGACTATTTTCTTTCATGGTGGCAGCTTAGATGTTTCCCATGTTTTATTTTTCGAGGGCTTCCATCGCATCATTCATGGCCTGTATCCATTCTTTCTTTTCTCGAGCTTCTGCCATAGTTCTTGGCACCTGCCCTGCATATATACATGCCTGGAAAGCTATAGCATGTTTTGTTAAGCTCCATCTGGCTAGATTAGCCATGGGATATCTTGAGCTTTGGAAAACATGCTCCAATTCATATCTTCTTGGTGGAATGCCTCTGTTCCTCCTAGGTGGAAGAGTATATGTTTCTGGAACTTTTATATCCATCTCAGGAGAAAACTCACTTATAGCATTATCATCAAGACTATGCTCCAAAGTACCTCAGGAATTCATGGCGGTGGAGTTAAAGGGTCAGTGGTAGTGATCGCTCAAGCTATATGTCCATGGGAGGTGGCTCGTTGGTTCTTGTATCAAGCTCTTGTGGAACAACATATCAAGATAAGCTCGAACTATGTAACCAATCGAGTGGATCACTAGTAGTCTGCTCTTGACCACGAGGTTGGGTAAAGTAGTAGAATTCACTTTCTAGGAAGTTACAGTCCATGGTTGTATACATCCGGCGGGATGGAAGGCAATAGCATTTGTTCCCCTTTTGGTTAACCCCATATCCCATAAAGATACATTTAAGGGCACCGGGGTCAAACTTGTTTCGGTCTTGTTTAGGGCTATGAACAAATACTGAACACCCAAACACCGTAGGAGGTAAGGTTGTTGGTGTAGTTTCGGGAAATAGTTGGGACAGTATGGTCATGGGTGTTGCAAATTTAAGGATCCGAGTTGGAAGTCTATTGAGAAGGTATATGGTAGTTGCAACAGCTTCAGGCCAGAAGGATGTGAGTATTTTGGACGAGATCATTAAGGCATGGGTGACTTCAAGGATAATTTGGTTTTTTTCTTTCAACCACCCCATTTTGTTGTGAATTGTTGGGACATGTAGTTTGATGAATGAGACCATTTTCCCGAAAAAAGGTAGTCATAGTTTCATTTATAAATTCCCTCATTATCATATCGAAAGATTTGTATTTTTCGCTGAAATTGGGTAAAAATCATATGGTAGAAATTCAGAAAAATTTGAGGAACATCATATTTATTTTTCAGAAAATATACTCAAGTCATTCTGGAAAAATCATCAACAAATAACACGAAGTAGCGAAAATGACTATGACTGGAGTTTGGGGCCTAGCCCCACACATCAGAATAGATAATATGAAAGGCATGAGTAGTACGTGTATCGGATGAAGAAAATGAATGACGATGGCTCTTTGCAAGAATACAGGTTTCACAATTAAGAGTAATTTTTTGGTTAACTAGATTCGGAAATAAATTTTGAGGTACCCCAAGGAAGGATGCCCCAATCGATGGTGCCATAGTTCAAGTTGCCGGTCTACCATCCCACAAGCAAGCTCTGCAATTCCATATGGAGCCATCTCATCCACGTAGTACAATCTGCCTTTCTCAATACCATGCCCAATGATCTCCCCCGTACGAAGGTTTTATAACATACAGAAGATAGGATACATCAATGTCACACAATTTAATTCCTTCGACACATGACTAATCGACTGGAGTTTGCAAGATAATGATGGAACATGCAAACCATTAGAGAGTTTTAATTTTGGGGATATCTCGATTGAGCCAGCCCCTTTAACCGAAGAAACACCCCTGTTTGCCGTGTGTATATGAGTGCGTTGAGATGAGGTGGATGTGACAAGGTCTGCCGCATCATAGGCCATTGTGTCCGTTGTACCATAATCAAAGAGCCTGCGGATTTTTGGTTTCTCAAATTGTAGAACTAGAACATGCCATGGCAGTGATAGATCATCAGATTCAGCAGGATCAAGATCGAAGCATCCGGGCTTACAAAATTGTGGATTAGCTATCTCACGGTGATTCTAGATTTTTTTTAGAACTTTGTGGGGCTTTCTATAATTTTTGAAGAGTTCGGGGTTGAGACTGCAATTTTCCGAAATGCATAGGGTCAAACTATAATTTTTTGGATGGTCGGGGGTTTCTCGGACTCTGTGGGTCACAGCTGTAAATCATCAGATTAAGACGGATCAACCTGCAATATAGGATAACTGCTTCAATGGCAGTCTCGTAATTCAGGCGACTTAAGGGATAAAACAATATTTTTCACGCGGCTGATTCAGGGGAAAAACTGGAAATAAGTCATAGAATAAAATGTTACCATGACCTGGATCTCTTTCAGCGCCGTGATTTTCGTCTCTCGAATCGGGAAACCCTACGAGCATTCCCATCGTGAATCCGCTGAATCCCATCCCGATTTTGTTCTTTTGGCCATCGCCGCTGCTGGCTACTGCCTCAGGTTGGCCCATGGCGGTGGCTACACTGCTGGGCTTCGGAATATTGTGAAGGTCGTACCACCAGTCGGTGTATCCCACCTTCTTGAAGCATCTTTCGGTGGACTGGTCGTTTTTGCTGCAATCTTAGCACCAGAGCTTAGCCTTGTCGCCGACTCGGGATGATGATTCGGACCCAGATTTGAGATTTTCTGACCGGTCCGAGTGGAGAGACCGCTGCCTATTTCAGTCGGGTTGTTGGAGCTGCTCTTGATGCCGGAGTCCAAAATTTGGCTCCGGGCATTTTCTCTTTGGAGGGCGTTGTACGCAGTTTCGACGGACGGTAATGGATCTAACTTCAAGATCTCCTTCTTTACACTGTCATATTCCCTATTAACCGCCGATAACAACTTATACAATCGGGTTTCTAGTTGCCTTTTTTGGTACACTGCGATATTGCGGGCACACATCATCGGATTCGAGTCCCGTCTATCCACTTCGCGCCAAAGTTTCTGTAAGGCGTTGTAAACGTCTTCGAGGGTACCTTCCCCTTGCCTCTGTCTATTTGCCTGTACGGTTAAGCCATAGATTTGGAACGCATCAAAACCACTTTTATATGTTGTTTCGAGGCCTTTCCATAGCTATTTTGCAAATGAGTATTCTGCATATATGTTCACCAATTTTTTCCAATATTGTCAAGGATCCACGAACACACTCACAGGTTCGCCTATTCCCACTGTGGATAATCCTTGTCGATCAGCTCTGAAGCCGGTGGGTTACTCGTCAAGTGACGAAGGCGACCCCGTCCTCCAATGACTACCTTCATCAAGCGTGACCATAATTGGTAATTATCGTCCTCCAATTTCATACTGAGATGGATGGGCTGGCTATTTTCTGTTGCTGATATTTGGGTGAGTAAGGAGGAGGTGATTTGTGAAGGCAAATTCACCGGAGTAGCAGTCTCCGTGGTGGATTTGTTGTCGTCAGCCTTCGGATTTGTCATTTTTGACATATTTTGATATTGGTAAATAATGAATTACAGGCCGATTGGTAGAAGCGGAACTTGCTCTGATACCATGTCAAACGTATAGGAAGAATTGTATTGTGTTTTTATTGATTTTTTCATTCTTTGTGTCATGATACATGTAGGAAAATGGTGTACAAATATTGGAGAGTGATTAGGAACAATAAGGTAAAAATTCATAATTGATTCTTACCTTTTACAGTTTTTTCTTAATTCACTCTCCTAACTTTTTTATACTAACACATAATTCATTGTATCCTTATATATAAGTCAAATAAGATTGTTTTCTTTTCGAAAGTCACTCAATGCTAGCGAAAATTCACTGTATTAATTCAAAATAGTAGTTTTACATTCATATTAAAAATCATAACTCATCATCTGTTTCGACTTCACTTTCCGGGCACGAAGCTTGTGGCGAAAGCCCAAGCATTGTTGTTAACGGGATTTGCAAGATGGTCGGCAAGATTCTCCAATGGGCCCTTTCCGGTGACAATGGCCTGAATAAAGAAACCAAAGACAGAGAACATGGCCAGTCTGTCATTCTTGATTTCCTTCACCTTCAACTCAGCAAAGGCTTCCGGGTCATCAGCAAGGCCCAACGGGTCGAAGCTTCCGCCCGGATAAAATGGATCGGTGACCTCTCCAAGCGGTCCTCCGGCGACTCTGTATCCCTCTATGGCTCCCATCAAGATGACCTATGTAACCCAGAATCCCAGAATGCCAGAATGCTCTGTGCGTGTATCAAGCTTGGATTGCCCAAATAATCAAGTCCACCCTCGCTGAAGATCTGAGCTCCGGCTTTGAACCACACGACCTCATCAAATTTAATGCCATTGCGAGCTAACAACTTTGGGAAAATGATGGCAAGGGCCCCGAGCATGGCCCATCTGCTGTGGATCACCTCAAGCTCTCTGTTCTTGGAGAAGGATTCAGGGTCAGTAGAGAGTCCGGTGGTGTCCCATCCATAGTCCCCGAAGAATTCGCCTGTGAGGTAGATCGGAGCCTCCCCGGAGAATGGTCCCAAGTACTTGACACGGTCCGGTCCGTACCAGGGGCTGCTTGAGGCTGGCTTGGCCTTTGTTGCAACCTTCCTCATTGACACTCTGCCATTTCTGGTGATCTCGGTGGCGGAAGGAGAGAACTTGACAACTTCCAGGCTTCTGGCGAATGATGGGGAGGAAAGGGTCATGTTATAAGCTGCCATAGCTGTGTGACAACCTTTCCGATGAATGATGGAGAGTAACTCTTATTTTTGGGTTGCTCTGAACGGACAAGGGATGAAGCTAACTCCTACCAGACTTACGGTGGAAAATCAAAGAGGAAAGGAAAAGGTAATTTTTCCTTATCCTTGAAATCATCCGGGAAAAATATTGAGAGGGCTGAATGTGGGAACGAGAATCGATATGAAGGTGCAGGATTTGATACACAAGCAATGGGTTTCACCAGCGAGGAACTTGGCCTCATACAGGATTTGGCCCCTGCTTTTCAGGAAGAAGCTTGGTTGGGACAAGGCTATGAAACTTTTGAACCAAGTGAAGACGATGAAACATTACAGAATTGGTTGAATCGGGCTAGGGAGAAAGAACGAGAAAGTGGGCCCCGAAACAACAAAGGAGAAGGGGTATGGCGTGCAGGGTCTGCGGGAGAAGAGAATACATTTCCCAAAAGGCCTATGAAATTGTATGATTCTGATATCGACATAGAATCTAAAAGAAAGGCCGGAAAAGGAAAGAATTCCATGCGCATATCATCGCGGCCGACAAAATTTGATGATTATTATATGGGTTAAAGTGGGTATAGAAGCCAATATGAATTGGAGTTAGCATTTTCTGTAATGGCTTCCCGGCCATTTACAGGATATCATTTTATTTATGCAATAACTTTATTAAAAAAAGGGGGGGATGAAGCTAATTTATATGCAACGGGACTTATCTGGATCCATTAAAATGTGGATTCTGATTAGTGGAAAATAGGAGTCCTAACTGATCCAGGCATTCGTTTTGTCTAGATTCTTGGGGACAGATATCTAATCAAAAGGTTTGAGTATCTTCCCAATCGCACAACCAATTAGAGCTCTTGACAAATGCCTTGATAGATCTTGTAATATGTTAAAAATAAGACTTCCATTATTTTCTTGGGTGATTATTATTTTGACGTTGGTTGGATTAATGTTTCACCCCTAGCTCTCCGCCCATGCCATGAATGATGCAGACTAATCCAAACCAATTGTAGAAAACATACCGTAGAATTTCTAAACACTACATTACTTGGATGATATTGTCCGCTTTAGGCCGAAGCTCTCACGGGTTTGTTTTTTGGGGCTTTTATCCTCAAAATGCCTCATCCAAATAATGTTTGGTGATTCTATATAAACCCTTCTACTTTGAGTTCTCCTAACCGGTGTTGGGACGGATACTTCAACACTCTCCCTCAAGTCCAACTGGGTATACCATGTTGAGACTTGACAACATCTGGGCGCGTGCCTATTCTAAGGCTACCAAACCCCACCTCTTGGGCCCCACCTCCGGGGAGTGCACCTCTCTGGGACACGACACATTACAAGGGCCCACCTCCGGGGAGTGCACCTCTCTGGGACACGACACATTACAAGGGCCCACCTCCGTGCGTGCACCTCTCTGGGGCACGTCACACTACGGGGGGGCCATAACGGTAAACCTCGCTCTGATACCATATAGAATTTCTAGATTGCCGCTTTATACCAAAGGATAAGCTAGCGAATAAATGTTCTGTCAATTACACAACATATTTTTTTTAAAAAGTTGTAATATAATTCAATTATTTGTACAAATGAATTCAGTGTTTTTTTTCTTCTGTATTTCGCTCTTTTAAAGAAATGTTTGAATACCAAACTCGTATTTTCCACGTGGGTATAACAATATCTATCAACAAATTTGTCAAGAGCTGATAAGCCAATGGCCATACTTCGATACCTCTATAGACCTTTAGACAAAATATCTGTAACCGGGAAAACCAACGTGAATATCGGTGGTCACATATGTAGAAATGGTAGATCAGATTCTTACTCATACCTTCCTCCAGCCAATCAGAATCCACAATTTGATCTCCCCAGATAAGTCTCAATTGCATATAATTACATTCATCCCCTATTCTTTCAGAGCATCCAAAACAACTTTTGTGTTGCAGTAGTACAACAGAGCTTAATCACACAGCAATGGCAGCCTCTAGCATGGCACTTTCCTCCCCATCATTCGCTGGAAAGGTGGTGAACCTCTCTCCCTCCGCCCCAGAGATGACCGAAAACGGAAGAGTGTCAATGAGGAAGACTGCCACCAAGGCGAAGCCCACCTTCTCCTGTAGCCCCTGGTACGGGCCTAACCGTGTCAAGTACTTGGGACCATTCTTCGAGGAGGCTCCGAGCTACCTCACAGGCGAATTCCCTGGTGACCACGGATGGGACTGTAACGAATAAGCCGAAAGAGAGATAAGATTCTCTGTTTTTATCGTAAGGGAAATTTTGGAGAGAAGAAGCTTTGGAGGGAAAAAGGCTATATTCATATACTTATCGCTTTACAGAGATAATTGCATACAATTTATACCCGACTGCTCCGACTCTTTTCTTACTAGGCGGCCATGTAGACACGACTCGATCAACTAAAGAAAACGTGGGAACGACTTGACGCACTACTGACGCTTAACGAAATAAATGGAATAAATTAGAACTGACTAAATAATGTGTCTAAGAATTGGTAAAAGTCGTTGCATTCTTCTTCTCGTAGAAATTCTTCCTGTGTGGGCCCCGTGTCCCTTTATTCATCCAGTTAAGATCTGCCACACTAACTTCTTCAGCCTTTTTGTTCGTTACAATACCCCTAGGAGATTTTAATCCTTGTCCGCAAGGATGAACAAAACTGAAATGCTGGCAGATGAAGGCTGTATCTTCCCACGAGGCTTGATCTTGTGATGAACCGGACCATTGAACTAGGCATTGCAGAATGGGGCCGTTGCTGCCGAAAATTGTACGATAACCAGTGATAGAAGCCGGATAAATGTGGAATTCACCATTGGACGTTAAAATCGGTAGATCAGGGACACATATTTCTCTGTTCTTCAGTTTTTCCTTGAGTAAGGAAACGTGGAAAACAGGATGGATCTTAGAACCTTCAGGCAGCTCGAGTTTATAAGTTACCTCTCCAATTTTTTCCACGATTGCATAAGGTCCATAGAATCTAGGCGACAACTTCATATTCCTTCGGAACTTGACAGAATTCTGTCTGTAAGGATGTAACTTAAGAAAAACCTTGTCTCTTGTTTGGAACTGTCTCTCAATGCGTCCCCTGTCTGACACAAGTTTCATTATGGTTTGGGCAGCTAGGAGGTTGTCTTGGAGTAGTTTCTGTAACTTGTCTCGCTGGAGGAGTAGTTTTGAGGCAGAGCTAGGAGATTGAGTTATCACTGTTGGGATGGGGAGTGCTTTAGCATCCGTACCGTACAAGGCTTTATAGGGGGACATTTTGATACTTGAATGGTAAGAAGAGTTGTACCAAAATTCTGCCAAAGCAAGCCAACTGTACCAAGAGTGCAGTTTTGTAGAGCAAAAACACCTCAAATATTTTTCTAAACAGCAATTGACTCATTCTGTTTGGCCGTCCGTTTGGGGGTGGTAAGAAGAACTCATGGCCACTTGAATCTCAGCAAGCTTCATCAATTCCTTCCAGAATTTGCTAAGAAAGATTTTATCTCGATCTGAGATGATCTGATCGGGGAGGCCATGTAACTTATAAATCTGGTCCAGAAAGATTTTTGCAATGACTTCGGCTGAGTAAGGATGGGAGATTCCAATGAAATGACTGAATTTGTTGTAGCGATCCAGAACTACCATAATCATTGCCCTGTTTTCCGACTTGGGTAAACCTTCAATGAAGTCAATGCTAATGCTACTCCATTGTTTAGTTGGTAGGGGAATAGGCTGTAACATGCCAGCGTGGGAGCTGATATCCGGTTTGCTGCG
>JAOWBN010207384.1:0-14224 GCA_028565015.1 Pinguicula moranensis | reverse complement strand
CTTGTGCATTGAGAGGACACCGTGAATCTTCTTCTTCCAATAATCAAGGTAATCTTATTGAGTTGATTAAATTATTGTGAACATTGAATGATGATTTGGATGTTGTTATTCAAAATTTGCTCTGAATGCCAAATATGTTTCACCTATGATTGAAAAGGAGATTTTGCATATTTTTGCTGAAAGAGTAAAAGTACAATACGTGAGAAGATTGGCAATGCATACTTTTGTATTCTAGTTGATGCAGCAAAGGATATTGCAAATAGGCAACAAATGACTATTATTTTGAGATTTGTTGATGCTGGTAGCATTTTGAAAGAGTGTTTCTTTGAAATTGTTTATGTGAAGAATACTGCTGCTGCTACACTGAAAAATGAAATATCTAATGTCTTGAGTCAATATGACTTACCAATATGCGATGTGCGGGGTCAAGGGTATGATAGGGTTAGCAATATGCGAGGTTCCTGGAATGGATTACAAACTCTTTTTGTAGAGAATGCCCTTACGCATATCACATTCATTGTTTTGCGCATAGATTGCAATTAGCATTGGTCGCTATTGCTAAAAAATCAGATAAAGTTTTGTGTTTTTTTCAAGAATTAACTGCTATTGCAAGTTATGTCAGTGTTTCTCCTAAGCGTCATAGTGAGTAACTTTCTGCTCATATTATTGAGATCGGAGAAACGATAGCTACAGGTGAACGTGCTACAGGTAAAGGGCTTAATCGATTGGGTACTGTGCATTGACCTGGAAAAACTCGTTGGAGTTCACATTATACTTCATGTGACTTAGTTGACATGCATGATTTTGTGATTGTGCTTTTTACGGGTGTGTAAAGGGAAAGTAATAATAATCATGCACGTGGAGAAGCTCGTAAGCATTTGGAAGTGTTAAGAACTTTCCACTTTGTATTCATCTTACACATGATGCATAAGATTTTAGCTGTGACTGTTATGCATTGTCGAGCTTTGCAATGCAAGTCTCTTGATATTTTGAGTGCAATGAATATTGTCTCAAGTTTTAAAGCTTTACTTCAAGAATTGAAGGATGGTTTTGATCCTGTTTTTCTATTAGCAATTGATATTTGTCAGCGTAATAATATTGATATACCGGTTATTGTTGATTTGTATAAGGATCCTGAGGGGCGCGTTACTGGCATCACATTTGAGGAGCACTACCGAGTTGAAATATTTTATGCTGCAACAAATCATCAAATTAAGGAGATCAATTATAGATTTGATCGATTATATATTTTTCTTAAGCTTAGTACTGCTTTGGATCTAAGAGACAAGTTCAAATCATTTCAGATTGATCATATTCATGATCTTGCTAAAGCGTTTTATCCTGATGATTTTAGTAAATAAGAGTTGCAATATTTGAGAAATTAGCTGCAACATTATTAGGTTGATGTACTTTCTCATGAGCGTTTTCAAGGTTTATCAAATATTTCTAAATTATGCCGGACATTGACTGTGACAAATAAAGTGCATGACTACCATTGGTGACAAGTTTACTTACATTGTCTTTGCACTTCCTGTTACTACTTCAACAATAAAGCGTGCATTTTCAGTTATGAAGCGCGTCAAAAGTGTTATTCGCAACAAAATGGAAAATAAATATTTTTCAGATTTGATGGCCCTTTATATTGAACGAGAATTATTTATAACAATCAATGCTAATTCTGTTATCGATGAGTTTTATGGTAAGAGTGGTTGTCGTGAGCGAAATATGTAGATAATTTTTTATTATTGGATTATATATATTTTGTTAATAAAATTTTATTTAATTGCCTTAAAAAAATTTTGGACCCCTAAAAGAAATTTGTCCACCCTAAAAAAACAATTTTGGCATCCCCTAAAAATATTTTCTAGATCCGCCCTTGGGTCAAACCTATTAAAATTGAGTTATGAGAGATGTAAGAATTCGTTTAGTAAGAATAACTATTTTTTTTATTATTCAGTTTGGGTATCCGTCAATTTTTGGTTAACCGAATAATCAATAATTTTTTGGTTATAAAAAAAATAAAAAAAATAAAAAAAATAAAATAATATATTTGGTTATTTGATGAACCAAAAATCGAATCGATAATAGAATAAACAATTTTTTTATTATTCGATTAGATTTTTAAATATCATAATTGAATCTTGTTCAATTTAATTATGGGTATCATAGTTGAATCGAAGAAGCGAATGAGCACCCCCATTGAGAATGAAATATGTGTTACGAAATAAGTGATAAAAACAATATGATGAATATAATGGATAATAGATATCTGGAAGATTACTTCTCTTCTCCAAAGAATAATTTTTCTTTTTACAATTTCTTTCAATGTTTTGGTGTAAATTTCACATATATGGAAGAGCATTTATAGAATTTGGCTAGGGACAATTGCCATTTCTCTCTTATCATTTGTTACTTTGCCAAAACCATTTTTCATTTTGTATGTATCTTCTCTAATACTTGTGTTGTCCTTCTTTACATGCTTGGCATCTTGTCCATTCCTTCATTGTATGTTTGACATCTAGCTCAGAGCACTCTTATATAGTGACACCTCATATACTTTGCATGAGATTTTATTTCATAGGTGGATATTCATTCCATAATACTCTCCTATAATATCCATTATATCATACCTCATTAAAACCTTACTAGTAAAAAATTTAGTGCAAAAAAAATCTCAGTGAAGAAAAAAGAGGACATGATTTTATTTTCTCCCCTTGTTGTCCACATCTTTGAGCTTCCTCATTCCGATCCCTTTGACCAACTTTTCAAAAGTTGCAGTAGATAGTGCTTTAGTAAACAAATCTGCCAGATTGTCGCATGGTCAAACTTGCTCGATATTGATGTTATCCTTTTCTTAAAGGTCATGTATAAAGAAAAACTTGGGTGACATATTCTTCGTTCTATCTATTTTAATAAAACCTTGTTTCAATTGAGCAATGGAAGCTGCATTATCTTCATAAGGAATAGTTGGGATGTTCTTCTTGGTATTCAAGCCACACATTCCACAAATATATTGGGTTATGTTCCTTAACTAAATGCATTCACGACTTACTTCATGAATTGCAAGGATTTTTGCATGGTTGAAGGAGGTAGCGATTAATGTTTGTTTAATAGAACGCCATGAAATAACTGTACCTCCACAAGTAAATAGATATCCCTTTTGAAATCTAGTTTGGTGTGGATCTGATAAATATCCAGTATCAGCATAATCAATTAATTCTGGGTTAGATACACTAGGACAATATAAACTCATATCCATTGTTCATCGAAGATATCGAAAAACGTGTTCGATTTCATTTCAGTGTCTTCTAGTTAGAAAAGAACTATATTTTGCTAGTAAATTTATTGTAAATGATATATCAGGTCGTGTGTTATTAGCAAGATACATTAGTGCTCCAATTGCACTAAAAAATGGTACTTCAGGAGCAAGAATTTCTTCACCGTCTTCATGAGGAATGAATCCTTTTTCAACTCAAGCGATCTTACCATCATTGGTGTACTCAATGGATGGAATCCATCCATATAAATTTTTTTGAGCACTTTCTCTAGATAATTTAATTGATGCACAAAAATTCATTCTGCTAAGTGCTCAATTTGAAGACTTAAACAAAATTTTATTTTTCCAAGATCTTTCATTTTAAATTCTCTTTCTGCAAACAAGCTAATACCTTTGATAACTTTTAAGGAGTTCAAATAATATTTAAGTAATCTACATAGACAACAATGATGATAAGTTTTGATCCAAATCTCTTTCTAAACTCGAATGGGTATATTGGATCATTTTTATAGTCTGCCTTTTTTTTTTATAATAATAATAAGTTTGTACAATGAAATGAAATGAAAGACAGAAAAACAACAACCATATGAACACTTTACAGAATCTGCCAGCTAAATGTAAAGCTAAATCTTTGATGGCAATCTTGATAAAGTGTCCACCTCCCTATCTGCCTCTGTGTAGCTAAGGGTGATCTGGTATATGGTTCCCCTAACTTCATAGAAGATCACATAGCAACTCAGCATTCAATTTATTGCCATTGTCCGATTTTCAGCAAATCAGAACATCATGGCTGTCAACTTATCAATTCCCCTTTTATGAGGATATTGGTACATAGCTCGATTTTGATTGCTGAGCTACCCCTATAATGAAAGAGTCGGATAGGTCGATGGACAAAGTATAAGGTTACCGACGCAGACCAACTTATGTTATGAGTGTTGCTGGACAGCTTGTGTTCTTCCTTCCTTTAGTGAAATTGGTTTGCAGAAATGCTTTGTTTTTCTGTCACATTGAGGCAGGTACTTGGCAGGATCTTCCATGTTTCCAGGAAGTTCTCCTGAATAATCAGTTATCCTCTTATGTTTGTGTTGAGGTACCGGAATAATCATTACCAGAACTGTTTGGTACAGATTATAAACTCACTTTTTTCGTCTGTTATCTTCAACCTGTACCGCACAGAGACTAAAAAGGAAACCAGTAGCTCAAGCAATTTAATCAATCTTGTTTCTCAGATCCATAATTCTCAGACCAATAATAGTATGAGTTATAAACTTTCATATGGTTCAACAACTGAATACCAGAGTCTATTTTGTGCAAATTATATAGTCTGCTTTATATAGTCTCCTCTGTTATCTTCATCCTGTACCGCACAAAAGCTCACAAGAAAATCAGTAGTTCAGCAAGATCAATCATTTCTATTTCCCATGTCCATGAACTTCAGATCATTTTTAACATGAGTTATAGTTTCATTCAGTTCATTATCCACAGGAGAGTCTGATTAAATATGATATGCATGTAATGAAAAACCTTGGGTATGATTTGTGTACTTCCTTGCTATGTGAGTAACCTCCCGTGCTATTATCACTCTTTGCCTTCATCCTACATAGGCAGTGACGTGAAATCAGAATAACAACCAAATTTAATTAGGCTGGCTCATAGGTTGCATGAAAACAATGTTACATAACATATCCACCAATAAACCTAGCACCGATACCATCCATGCAGAATGGAAACAAGTCTATTATGTCACAATCATGTTTTATTGTGTGTATCGGGGCAATGTCCATGACTAAGCATTGAAAACTCAAATAAGCATGCAAGATATCCAATCTGCAAAATCAGCTTCAGAATTCAATACAGCTTAAAGGCTGTATAATCCAGTCATTTAAAGCATATGGGAATTGTGCTTTTATCTGGTGAGGTTTCATATTGAGCCATGTGTTTTTTTGTAGGATTTGTAGTGCAGTATTAATCATTGGTGTTTCCCCCTCAAAGTGCTTTTTATTCCTTAATTTCCAAATTTGCCAGATAGATTTCCACGCATCTATGTTACTTTCTGGTGGTTTCCTTGAGCGAAATTCCTGAAATGTGGGCGCTGATGTAGATATTTGATTATTTGATATCCCGTGATATAACCACTTTTCCAATTTCTGCCAGAAAGAAAGGGTTATAGGGCAACTGCAGAATAAATGCTCATAATTC
This sequence comes from Pinguicula moranensis, assembly GCA_028565015.1. NCBI lineage: Eukaryota > Viridiplantae > Streptophyta > Magnoliopsida > Lamiales > Lentibulariaceae > Pinguicula > Pinguicula moranensis. Next base: position 8,748 of record JAOWBN010207384.1, on the reverse strand, counting down.
TCCTGACCTGCACTGCACAGTGTGCTGGGGATCTCCAACTCAGCTGGGATGATGCCTCTGTTCTGCAGGGTTTGCTTGGTAGGGAGGTCCTTTAGCTGGAGCTTCCAAGCAAGGATTTCCTGCTTGGCTTGTGAGTATTTGTTCCAGATCATAGATAGAAACATAGCCTCCTCATTTGTGAATGGTAAGTCTTGTGCATCAATCTGTTTTAGATAGATATATTTAGTACAATATTTTCCAGATATGTCTCCTTTAAACCAATATGAATCTTGGCAATTCTGTATAGGAGGTGTTCCCTGGAGTAAACTTGCGAGCTAGTTAAACTGCTGTTGTTCTTAAGTGTTCCTCAGTTCTCTTCTCCAAGGAAGGTTCCATCTCTAATTGGTGTCTTTCCAATTTCCTGCATCAGAGATATATATATTAGGGGGTTAGCTGAGATTCTATAGAGGAGAGGAAACGCATCTGATAGTGCTTAAGGTGTTATCCACTTGTCCTTCCAGAAGAGGATTCCTGATCCATCCCCAATTTTTATGTCCACATTTCCCGTAAACCAGTTCTGGGAAGTGATATATTGTATGGTTTTCCACCAAGAGGATGCATATGAGTTCCCTCTTCTTCTTCCTCGCTGTGGGGGGCTAGTAGCTATAGGTCTCTGAAGAAGTCTCAAGGCCCCCAACTGCAGTCCATTATCTCCTTCATATTTAGATTTCAGAATGTCAGTGGCTAGAGAATTCTTTCCTTGCAATATTCTGGCGCCCCATTTCCCCAGCAGTGCATTGTTGAACTCCCCAATTCTTTTGATACCCAGTATACCTTTGTTTTTGGTCAAGGTCATTTTATTCCAAGAGGTCCAGGTTGCTGCTCTCTTACCTGCATTTCTTCCCAAAGAAAGATCTCTCTGCAATGATGTTAGTTTGTGCAAAACTGATTTGGGATATTATAAAAAGACAGAAAGTGAATGGGTAGGGCATTGAGCACAACATTAATCATAATCACTTTACCTCCCACTGACAGGAGGTTATTCTTCTAGGATTGCAAAGTCTGAGCAGTTATGGATACTATTATATGCCATACCGCAGCTTTTTGGTTCTTTATGCCCACAGGAAGGCCAAGGTATTTGAAGGGGATGTGTCCTTGCTTGTACCCTACATATGCAGCCATTTCCTCCAGAATTCTGCCATCCATGTTCACTCCATAAATGGAGATTTTGCAGTAGTTCACTCTTAATCCGGATAGTAGTTCAAAATTTAGGAGAATGGCTTTGAAGGTTCTGATTGTTTCCCAGCTTGATTCACCAAAACGTAAGGTGTCATCTGCAAATTGTAGGTGATAGAGCTCCACCTTCTTACTTCCAACTTGCAAGGGGTGAACTTTTGTAGGCTTGCTGCTCTAAGAAGCAATACATACAATCCTTCTGCTGCAATATTGAAGAGCAGGGGGATAGTGGATCTCCCTATCTTAAACCTCTATGTGGGAGAAACTCTGAGGTAGGGTTCCCATTAATAAGTATTGAACAGGAAGCATAAGCAAGAATCTCAGCAATCCAGTAAATCCATGCCTCGGGAAAGCCCATATGCAGCATTGTGGATAAAAAGAAAGACCAATTTAATGTATCAAACACTTTCTCCAAGTCCACTTTGAATATTATGGCTGATTTCTTCAACTTCCTTAGCTCATCAATGGTCTCATTAGCTATCAAGATACTGTCAAGTAGTTGTCTTCCCTTAATGAAAGCCATTTGGTTAGGTGAGATAATATCTTCCATCACTACAGTTAGCCTTCTTGTAAGTGTTTTTGAAAGGATTTTAGGCATAGCACCAATGAGAGTTATTGGTATGAAGTCCTCCACTGTCATTGGATTTGTTTTCATGGCTACGAGTGTAATATGTGCAGCATTAGAACCTGTAGTTATTCTACTATTTTTGTAGAATTTCTGCATCATCCGTTATATCTCATCCTTAAACACGTAACTGAAGTGTTTGATAAATCCAAGATTTAAGCCATCAGGGCCTGGACTCTTGTTGCTGCCACAAGAATTAAGTGCTTCAAACATCTCCTTCTCTGTGAAAGGTTATATCAGAGAGTTCCTTGCCGAGTCTGACAGTTTCTTGAACATGTTAGCCCAGAATCTTGGCCTAGGCCAGTGATCTTCACTAAATCTTCTCTAAAAGTGTATTCTGAAATAGTTCTTCACCTCTTGCACATAATCTAACCAGATTTGATTATCCCATACTCCTGTGATGGTACTTATATTCCTGCGTTTATTGATGCATCTGTGATAGTAAGTAGTATTTGCATCACCATGTTTAAGCCACAAAAGCCTTGATTTTTGGTAGGATGTGGTATCCACCATGTGAGTCACTTTGTGCAGCTCTTCCCTGAGGATCTGCGCCCTCTGCTGTAAATCATCCGAGGTAGTGTCACCTGATTCAGCTTCAAGTTCCAACTCTTTGAGTGAGTTTAACACCTTATTCCTATCTACAGATAAATTCCTTGGCGCATCAAGATTCCATTTCCTCACTCCTGCGCTGATATCTCAGATCTTGTGTTTAAGTCTCTATCCTGCATATCTGAAGTTACAAGGTTGGCTTCAAATACACCCTATTGGATTATTATAACTTTCATCTTCTAACCAGCAGTTTAGCACCCTAAAAGGTTTGGGACCCTAGACTTTTACTACTGATTGCAGGGCAATTGGGATGTGGTCAGAATCATCCTTGTCCATTCCAATTTGAGTCCATTCAGATGATGAAGACATCCACACATCATTAAGGAAAAACCTGTCCAATCTGCTTGTGCATTTCAGGAAACTTGGATACCAAGTATATTTTCTTCTCGTCATGGGAAGATCATGTAGTCCCATATTGTTAATAAACCCATGGAATGTGAATATTTCAGCACTATAACTTGATATGAAGGAACCCTTTCTTTCCTTCAGGTGCAGGACAATATTAAAATCCCCAAAGATGCACCATTTTTCCTATTCTTTGCCAGACTATTGGTCCTGCAGTTCATGCCACTGAGCTTCCTTGGATTGTAGATCCGATGGTCCATAAACATTGACCATATTAAATTGCACCAAATCATTAATCCACTTACCTGATAGACCAAGAAAACCACTTCCCGAGAACATACTTGTCTTTACAAATTTATTTTTATTCCATATGCGCAATAACCCCCCTGATTGTACTAAGGAATCAATGTAGGCCCAATCAAATCATCATTGTACCAGAGTCTCTAACGCAATCGCCTGTGGATCACCTCAAGTTTAGTCTCTTGGATCCCAATAAAATCCACTTGTTGTTTCATGATCATTTGCTGAAGCCTATTCTTTCTTCCTTGCCCCCCACGTCCTCTAACATTATAAGTTATCGACATTGGGGGAACCTTTCTGCCTTACTACTGCAATCCTTAACTGAGCCTTTATGTTGCTGTTGTGTACTGTTGTTGTTTGATATTTTTTGCAGTTTGCCTTTAATAGATATGTGCTCAAACAATTAAACCACATAGGTCCATATTGTTCAGTTTCATATAAAGATTTATTTAGTTTGATCGAATAAATCTCTTGAAAGTTAGAATTTTGTGCTTCAGGCACTTTAAACCCTTTAGAGATTTTATAGATATCATTTTCTAATTAGCCAATAGACTCTCACTACATCCATCCGCCGCATCTCAAGCTTTTCATGAATTGCTAGACTTATCAAATAACGAAATGTGATTGCATCCATTACAGGAGAATAAAGTCTATTAATAATCAATGTCTGATCTTTGGGTAAAATCTTGCGCGACAAGCCTTGCTTTATATCTCATGACTTCATTATTCTCAATCGTTTTTTGCACAAATTGGTATAGGGATTACTGGTTTAAAAACTTTACGTTTCTCTAAAAAGTGAGCTCTTAAGCAATTGTTTCATCCAATTTTGGCCAATCATGTATGCGCTTACATTCCTCCATAGATATAGGTTCAATATCCTTATTCTCTTTCATTATATCGCTTGTTATATTATGAACAAAAATATCGTCGATGTTTGTTTTATTTCGATTCCATCCTTTTTTCGTTACAATATAATTTATGGAGATCTCCTCATTTTTAGGTTCCTGAATTTCTTAATTTATGTTGTTTGAATCTTCAGGAATATTATGGATCTCTTATAGAGATTTTATTTCCTCTTTTCGACCATTCTCTATATTTGCTCCTTTTCTTTTTCGAGGATTTTTATCTTTGGAACCGATTGGTCTTCCACACGTCATGCATGATTTAAACTCATTTGCTATAAAAAAATTTCATTCTGGGACATTAATTCTAACTGGAGCATTTGCAACTGGTATGTGAGACTTCCTTACCATCTTCTGGTTAGTAAACGCATATGGCAATTGATTTGCTAAATTTTATAAATGAATAATCTTTTGAACTTCAAGTTCACACTGTCGAATGAAGATCAAAATGTGATAGTGAAGACTCAAGCCAGGATATTATCTTTTTCAGCTGTTTATTTTCTCCCCCTAATGTTGGATGATTCATCAAAATGAAAATCAACAAATTTTGATGTAAATAGTTAATTATCGAGGGAGATTCATATCTAACATATATTCACATCCTCCTTTAAGGACCCATCTTTGTGTGTAATGGATGAGCAATTGGTACAAATACCGCACACCCAAAAATTATTAAATGGGAAATATTTGGTTCTTGACCATAAACCATTTGCGTCGGGAAGAAATTATTATAACTTGTTGGCTTGATACGAATAAGTGTTGCTGCATGCAAAATTGCATGTTCCCAAGTATATACGAGAAGTTTAGAATGCATAAACATTGACCTTGCAATCAATTGAAGGCGTTTAATAAATGATTCAACCAAACCATTTTGTGTATGAATAAGTGTAACATGATATTCAATGGTTATCCCAATTGATATACAATAGTCATTGAATACTTATAATGAAAATTCAACAACATTATTCAGGCGAATTTTCTTTATTGAAAAATCAAGAAAATGAACTCATCAGCGAATTATTTGTGTAAGTAATCTTGTAAAAGATAAATTGCGAGTAGATAATAAGCACATATACGACCATTTAGTTGATACATCAATCAAAACTATAAAATATCTAAATGGTCTACACGGTGGATGTATACGCCCACATATGAAGGCCTTATAATCAGTTCACCTTGAGAGCAAGTAGTACATGAAAATTCACTGGTTTGAAAAATCTTTTGATTTTTTATTGAATGTCTACGTGAATGTTTTATAATTTTTTGCATCATAAATGATCTAGGATGGGGATGGCCAACCGATCATGTCAAACTTTGAAAGTTTTCGTAGTCTTTAAATTTTCAACAGTATAAGCTTCAACCATTCTTATTGTTGTGTAATACAATCTAGAGTACATTATGGATAATCTTTATAAGATGCATTTGTTATCCAAAATAATTGATGTAATTCATAAATATTCTTCATCTTTTTCGGTCACTGTCCCTATATGATATCCATTTCGACGAATATCTTTAAAATTCAATAAATTTTGTCGAGACTTAGATGAGAATAAAGCATCATCAATTGTGATGTTTATCTCTTCTGGTAGTGCAATTTGTGCTCTTTCACAATATTCAATTAATTTTGCACTACCAGATATTGTATTATCATATACTTTCTTATAGATAGAAAAGTAAAATATTTTTTTTATTGTCGAGTATATTGTGCGTTGTTGCACAATTTGTGACACATGCATCTTGTTTGATTTGGATAATCCATAGTTATTTCAAATAAATAAGTAAAATTAAGAAATAATTAACGAAATCAAACTTATAATAAAATATCGATTTAAATAAAGCATAACACTGGGAACTAAATAAAATATAAATTTTTTGATATCTTTGCCATTATTGATAAGATCGGGTTGGACAAGGAATTCAACAACATTTTAATGTGTCATATCAAATTTGTCACGGAGGAAATCATCTTGACCAATATTTATCTCTACATTCGGCATTGGATTTTGAACAAGGTTTGTCTCTGGATTCTTCCCTTTAGCGTTTAAAGCTTGATAAAGTTCTACAATGTACTTTGGCGTACCATAGGTACAACCCCAATGATTGTTCATCCCACATCGATGACAGATTTTCTACATTCTTGTTGCCCTGGGATTCATTGTTGCGACCTTGCATATTTTCATTTTTCTCTCATTTCTGGTGGTTATTTGTATTATTGGGATTATTGCGGCGAGAGTAAAGATGATTTCCCTTATTTTCACATCCACAACCACGACCATGGCGGGGGCCTTGGTTATATGTATTCGCTTTCACTTCCAGGAATGGAGCAGAACCACGGGGGTGTGATTGATGATTTTTCATTAGCAACTCGTTGTTTTGCTCAGCCTAAAAAAGGCAACAAATTAGTTTAGAGTACTTCTTAAAGTTCTTTCATGGTATTGCTGCTTTAAAAGCATATCATTGACATGAAAAATAGAGAATGTTTTCTCTAACATGTCCTCATCGGTAATTTTTTCACCACATAATTTCAGTTGAGAACTGATTTTAAACATGACAGAATTATATTCGCTTACAAATATAAAATCTTATAAGTGTAAATACAAACAATCATAACAAGCTTTTGAAAGTATCAGTGTTTTCTAGTGATCATATCTTTCCTTAAGATTTTTTCAAAGATCTATAAGATCTTTTATAGTAAGGTATTTTGCTTTGAACTCATCATCAATATGGTAGCGAATAAATATCACGACTTTTGCCTTATCTCGTTGAGATGCTTTATTTGCATATTTTATGTTGTTTCCGAAACCCATAACATCTAGATGAATTCCCATATCAAGAATCTATGATAAATAATTTTTTTCAGTGACGTCAAGTGCATCAAACTTAAAGTTTAGAAAGATTTGACATTATAATACTAATTGAATAATTTTGCTTTGTGCTAATAGCTCGGCAGTAGAGCCGTACTTATAACTTGTTGTGAAATTAGTGATAATAACAATATGATGAATATAAAGAATAATAGATATTCGAAAGATTATATTTGTTCAGAAAAAATATACTTTTTCTCTCTATAATTTTTTTTAATATTGTGGTGTAAATATTTGCCATTTCTTCGGAAGAAATTTGTTATCTTGACAAAATTATTTGTTATTTATCTAATACTTATCTTGTCTTTGTTTTCATGCTTAATATGTTGTTAACAACAACAACAACAATCGTACCCAATATATTCACAACTAAGTTGGGGTCGGGGCGGTCAGATAAAACCGACAACAATCTCACTACACGTTCTATAAATTCTCCTCAGTCCTCTCCTCCCCTCCGGATACTCTTTTTCATCTTGAAAAGTTCCGAATACAGAGTGAAGCAGAGGATACAAGGGCTGAGAAGATTTCATCTCTCTCTTGCCTCTTATTTTAACCGGAATGCTTGGTCCGTTTTTAGAATTTATGATTGATTTTATTATTATTATTATTTTAAATTTTTACTTTTCTGTTCATATTTCGGAAAAAATGTTGAGTTGTAGTTCTCCGTCATGTTTTTGAGATTCTCGTAATCCTAGAGGTAGAGCAGTCGTGGAGCTTGAATGACGTCGAATGGAGGTTTATTTATAGAAATCTCGTGAATTTTCAAGTTACGTTTACGATCAGTTAAACTTCATTCATAAAACTTGCAGCTGTCTACAGTTCTTTCTTTTCCTTCATATTTTGGTTCTAGTTTTTATTTTCCTTTTAGGATTTGGGAATCTGGAGATTACCAAATCTGCTTTCACGTGCCTATACTTTTTTAATAGGCGTGAAGGCCACGCAGGTTTTCGTTCGCTTTATCGATTTTCGACATTTATTTTTTGTTTGATTTTAAAATATTTCGGACGTGATCTTTGTGCTTTAATAAGGAAAAATTGCTGTTTCCGTCGTTAGGCGTACAGAATCTGCTGCTCTTTTTGTTCTTGTTACTTTCTCTTAAGGTTTACCAATGGTGATCGCGCATATATTAGTTTTTTTCTGTGCACGAATTGCATATTTGTTCTTTTTAATGTAGGTTTTTTTGAGTACTCTCTGTATAGTCCACCAATAATACTTTTAACTTGTTTACTAGTTGAAACTAATCTTCATCTTGTTAGGGGAAAAGGGTAATTATATGGAGGATGGCGCAGAAAAAGGTTTCGAAAGCCAGACGACTTCAGATGGGTGGGAGAATGAGGTAAATGGTATGTCTGGTGGCATCCCATCTCGTTGCTTGAAAGCAAAACCTGTTGAACCTAAGCTTGATGCAAAATGCCATTCTACAGTGGTTTCTGGATGGTTCTCCATCTCCTGGTATTTACAAGATTTATTCGTTGACCTTTTGTCTTTTGGAAGTGAATGGGTTGCTTCTAGAGATGGCCAAATCAACCCGTGCCCCGCTGATGCAAACTGTGTCACGCTTAAAGCTTCACAAGAACATAAGACTGACATCCAAAAAAGTTGAAGTTCAATTGTTGCTCCCAAGTGGTCCCATTACTCGATCTAGGAAGAAGAAATTCAAGGAAGAACTTGCAATGTTGATCCAAGACACATTACCGAATTTACAACCGATCCTCTATTGGCCAATAAGAGAAAAAAAGAGAGAATACAATCAGTAAGAGAGCACTTCTAGATAGGGATCGTTTCTAATTCATTTCTTCTTAATTTTCTTGTCGAGTTCTATTCTTCTTTTGCCTACGTGACCCTCAAAGGATCAATCACCCTTGTTCAAGCTCCGATTTTTGTAAAT
>JAOWBN010207373.1:0-14227 GCA_028565015.1 Pinguicula moranensis | reverse complement strand
AGAAAGGGTCTAAGTCTGTTAGCAAGCACTTTGGAGAGGATCTTTGGTATGGCACCTATTAGTATTGTGGGCCTGTAATCTTGCACTGTGAGGGGGTTCTTTGATTTTGTAACAAGGGTGATGTGTGCTACATTTGAGCCTTTTGATAGCTTGCTCTACCTGTAGAACACCCTAAAGAATTGTAAGAGATCGTTCTGCATTAGGGGCGTAAACTGCTTGAAGAACTTGAAATTTAAACCATCGGGGCCTGGGCTTTTAGAGTTGTTGCAATGAATTGTTTGGTGTATTTCAAAGTCAGAGAAAGGGGTTAGTAGGGATCTGACGGTTGCTTGGCTTAATCTGCTGAACAACATATTTAGAATTTGAGGTCTCTGCCAGTGCAGTTCTCTGAATTTGTCTGCAAAGTGATTGTAGAAACAATCTTTGAAATTTTCCGGGTCACAGATCCACTTTCCCTCATTCCATACACCGAGGATTGAGTTCATTCTTTTGTTATCAGTTACCAAGTAGTGGAAATAAGCGCCATTGCAATCACCTTGTTGCAGCCATCTGCTACTTCTTTTTTTGATAAGCCAAAATTTTATATATGAAAAAGTATTTACAAGAAATGGATAAAACATAGCCATTTGCTTCTTGATTTCGGAAAGTTTGAAGCATCCAAAGCAACTGTGATTTTTTTTGCTCCTCTCTAAGCTGATTTAGTTCTTGCAGGCCTGTGTCATCTATAGTGGTAGGGCAGGTCTCCATGGTGTTTTCAGTTTCTGCAAGTGTTCCAATCAGGGGCTTCCTTTTTCTGACAGACTATTCTGATTGTTTCTGTTCCACTCCTTTATGCTTGCTTTTAAGGCCTTTATCTTCATATGAACACTGAAGCTTGCGTATCCCTGAGGGCAGGTGTTAGTCCAGACATCTTCTATCATGCGTACATATTGCTGATCTTCAAGCCATGAGTCCAGTACCTTCAAGGGCTTTGGCCCCTAATTGAGGGCTACTAAGTAGAGGCAGATAGGGTTGTGGTCGGAGTCATCCTTGGAGAGTGCAGTCTGTATCCAGGTTTGAATTTCACGTAGCCATTGTCCATTGACAAGGAATCTATCTAATCGACTCATAGCTTTGAGAGAGCTGAGGTGCCAAGTGAATTTCCTGTTAGCTAGTGGCAGGTTAGTGAGTTGCAGGTCCAGGATGAAGGATTGAAACTGTAATAGCTCCTGCTGATTTGGTCTATGGGTTGTACCCCGTCTTTTCCTTGATGCAAAATGGCATTAAAATCTCTCATTCGGTACCATCTTTGATTACCTTTCCCTATGTATAAGGTTCTGATTTCTTGCCATTGAATTATCTTGGCAGATAGATCTATGGGGCCATAGATATTTAACATATTTGAGATGGTGTCCTTCTGTTGCCATACTCCATAGATTCCCAATACACCATCTGCTGAAAAGAGCCTTTGTCTTTTGAAGCTTGTTGCATTCCAAAGGCATAAAAGTCCTCTAGATTGACCTGCAGAACCAAGATAAGCCCAGTCAAAATTATTATCAAACCATAGAAGATTACATACCTCTTTTTGATTACTTCCATATTTGTTTCCTGTAAGCTGATGAAGTCCGGCCTTTCTGATTATATGAGTGTTCTGATTCTTCTTTTCCTTCCAGTGCTATTCAAGCCTCTAACGTTATAAGATATCACTTTCATTGGGGAAACAAAACATCCTTCTTCATGCTACTGGCAGATGTAGCTAGTCTTCTTGATCTGCGTAGCTGGCTATTCTTTTGCATATTCACAAGTCAGTGGCACACTTATGCTGAGTTTTCTCCATATGATATCCCTAATTTCCTTCCAATTGCCATGATGGAGTCAACTTCATCACTGAGACATCCCCTAGGCAAATCATAGTCTGACAGATCATCCTGTACTGTCGGTTGCTCCAATTTTTGGGATGGGGATAGCTGATCAACCCATTCCCGGAGGATGACCTGAGTGTTTCTTGAGCTTCTTGATCTTTTAGTTTTACTTGGAGGTTGAGGGCTTAAGGTCCTTAGGCCAGGGGTTAAGGGATCACTTTCATGGCTTGAAGAGGGAGAAATCAGTTTTAAATGGTGTGATTTCTAGGGGTGGATGTGTGTCTTGTATTTCATGTGGTTTTAGGGGTGCATTTGAACATGAGCAGTCGGGGGGTTGGGGTTCTGTGAGGTGATCTAGTGGTTGTACTACGTCTAAAGGTTGACACTCTATCAGGTCACTGTTGGTAGCTTTTCCAGGTGTGGTTTCATGATCATCAGTTTTGGATTGATGATCTTGCTGTGTTTTGTAGTTCACTAGAGGGGCAACCTTACATAAAGGCTCTGGCCACCAGAGAAGTTTCGAAGGGTTCCAGGGGATTGTGGTAGAGGCTTCTGACGCAACATTTCTATCCTTCACTTGCTCTGGGTCAGCTAGTTTTTTAAGACCTTAAGGTCATGGTAAATTATTAGCCTTTGCTCATGAGATTCCTTTTCACAATGGGGAGGAGCTTTAGAGTTCATGGAGGGACATACATCTTATGAACTGGTAGAGCTACAGTCCGAGTCATCAGTTAGTGTAGTATACCAGGGTTTTCGTAAAGATCTATCAGGGTTCATTTCTATAATGTACAGAGCCAATTCAGTGCCATCTATAACAAGTCTGAGTTCTGCTGGCATTTTTTGACCTCATTTTGTCTGTAGCAATAATTGGGTAGCCTCAAGGTTACGGTGGTTCGGGTTCACACATTGATCTCTATACAATTCCCCAACTGATCACTGATCAGCTTTAATATCTTTTCATTCCAGAACTGCAATGGTAAGCCATATAATCTGATCCATTTGACACAGACAAGGGGTATTATATCATGTGACCATAGGTGTATATCGCTCAGCATAGTTAGGAGCCAATCAGAATCATTCTTCAATAGGTTCCCAAGATCGTGAATTTCCTCTTCCCATAGCAAGATCTTGAATTACATGATAGGGCTAACTATGATATTCAGATACCCTGTAGCCTTGAGGGCCACTTGCAGTTTCCCCCATTGTACACCATGTCGCAATGTGCCTACATACCCCATCTTGAGCCAGAGGGATTGTTTAGGGTCAGAATGGATGATTAGCCGTTGATCATGAGCTGGTGCTTTTGTTGGAACCCACTGCCTCTGTTGTGGCACATGTTGTTTGGTAGGCTTTGGGGGAGGGAGGGTCTGCGGGGTGGCAGAGGTGCTGGTTTACTGGTTCCTCCCATTGCCATCTCCCTTGGTACAACATTTAGAATGGCCACAAGTCTTGCAGACATATTCACTATAGGCTTTGTAGGGGGTACGTTGACTTGGTTAATTCCTTTCGCTTGGGGTAAATGGCTATGTTAGCTCTCAACCTGTGGTTCCGAATCCAGATTCCATTGAGCCTTTAAAGCATGACCTTGGTGTCGTGAGGCATAGCATATTCTACAAAGCCAAATACAGAGCCACCCTTGTTCAACTTCCTAGCTATCTTTAGAGTCAGAATCTTTCAAGCATTTCATGAAGCCTTTCTTTGTCATAGTAGCTTGGAAAACAAGTGAGGTAGTATGTAGTGGATTGTTGCTGCTCCCTCCGTTCGGGTAGGGGTTTCTGAGGACCTAGGCGCTCATGTACATATCTTGTGTTGTGAGACAGTAGGACATTAGCGTAAGTTCAATTCCTTGCTTTTTTATCCACCAGTGGCTATTTTCTAGCTCGAATGGCTGCACGGCGCAGTGCTGTGGAGGCAACATCCACTCCCATTTATCCATGGATTAGTTCGCATAGTGATAGGAAGAAGTTTGGGTGGTATCGCTAGATATTCGTACTTCACAACAAGGGAAGGGAAAAGGAGGGAGAGGGGGGGAAGTTGTAATCCCAGGGCGCTTAGGGCCTTCCCGGGCGGTGGGGTGCTGTTGCTGGTTGCCTACAAGTCTGTGATTTCAGAGGTCGCTGGGAGATCTAAGAGGAAGAGAACTATGGAGGGATTTACCGTTCATTTCGATCTCCAGAGTTAGAGAGAATTCAAAGTTGGAGCGAGGCTAATCTTGTCTTGTAAGTCATTTTTATTTTGATATAATTATAATAATGCCATTCTAATTCTTAAGAATGAAAAAAAGCATGTCAGGAGGTACTTATTTTTTAGAAGGTTTTCCTTCTTAAAATAAGAACAAGTAGTAGGAAGTGGGCTGTGCAAAACATTCATTTTTTGAAAAAAGATGGTTATAAGCACAAGTATAATTTTAAGAACCCTGCTCAAAATAGGTCTTAAGTGACGAAAGAATTAGTACTAAATGGGATTAAAGGTCACGATGTATCTATATTAAATCAGATCATAATGTATTGCTAGATGCCGCTTACGATTTATAAATTAATGAGTTTAATTTATTACCGATATAGATATAGGTCCTATTGGGTCACTCTATCTGGAAAACTAAAAAAATAATAATTAATTATGTGGGACATAACTGACGGGGTTTATGAACAAGTGTAAATTGGGTTTTGGTGGGACTTAAACTCAATTCAATTGCAATTTAATGCAATTGGGTTCAATGAAATTGAGCCCAAGTAATTATCTTGCAATTGGGCTCGAGTAAAACTCAAGCCCAATTACTTAAACCTCAAATGGGCCTTGAGCCCATTTGAGATAAATAAACATCTGTATTTCGGTCGAAGAAATGAGAAGTACGTGAGACGTGATTCAAGGAATCTTCTCGATGAAGGAAAAATCGATCGAACTCAAAAAAACTTTCGGCGAGTCGTCTGGTCGTTGCCGTACTCCGGTATCAAGGGTCTAGCAATAGCAACCCCTTCTGTCCATCCAGGGAGTGCTCTTGGTAGAGAACCTCTACGTTGGGGTTTGTCGTGATTGATCCTTCACGAATTTGTTCATTTTGCATGGGTTCATCAAATTTCGGTCGATTACGAGGCAAGCCGGATAAACCTTCATCTTGAACATGGATTAAACGGGTTTTGTAGCTCAATTTCAAGTTTTGGTCCGTATTTGAAAATTTCCAAAATTTTAGAAATTGAGCCCGAATCCTAGAGTCTCATCCATCCAAAGTCTCTCCTCGGCTGGGGACAAGCTTCCATTAAGTGTCCAGTCTCACCACATTGACAACAACTGTGAGTCTCAGCCAGTGGGCGACCAGTAGTGACTAAAGCTTTAGCCCCTGATCCTACGGTGGGCTCAGGCTTGTGTAGTTAGAGTTGGGTCTCCTCCTATAACATCGCAGCAATGGCTTCACTTAGAAGAGGAATAGTCTATTGACCTAGCAAGATCGATCGTCGTGTATGATAGATCGGGTCCACATCCTTTAAAAATTTCATTGTTTTCTCTTCTTCTCAAACCTTTCGACTGGGACAGTCAATAGAACAACCTACTAGGGGCTTAAAGTATTCTAGAGATGCCCATAGTCGTTGCAGACAAATAGTAATTCCTGCATAGGTCTGCCTCTCTGTGTCTTTGCATCTATTTGCAATTGAATCTAAAATTTTCTCAATTGATTCTCTGTACCAGAATAATCTTCTTTTCATCATATCCACATATTCCTAACAACCTTGAGATTCTCCATTGTGGAGGAGATCTCAGGAGTCATTGAATTCAATAACCACACACATAAAGTGGCCTGTGTGGTGTTCCATTTGAAGTGTTTGTGGCATCACTATGTTCTTTCTCTTCCAGAAAGCCCCGTAATTCCTTACTCTCTAAGCCTCTCTCAACCCGTAGAGCCCAATTACAGTTGGTTGACTGGCCATCAAGTTTCAAGTCGATAAGTGGAAGATCGAGTTTAGGTTGCCCCAGAGAAGAAAATGTACCAATACCCTGAACCAAATCAATCAAAGATTTCAGGGTCTCAGGGTTGAGCGCACTTAATGCCTCTAACCCTGCTTTCTCACTGGTACTTCTTTCCGTCATCGCAAACAACTCCAAGCACAACCCCAATCAATAATCTAAAAGATAACCTCCAATCTTCCACACATCACACTATTCGTGGCTCTGAACCCAGAGTGGCGCATCAGACAAATAATATCAATTCCATCAATAAAGTACAAGTTCCAAACAGGGAAAAACTACGTATAAGTAATGATCCACAATGCATATCAACAAACCAATCACTCCAGTGTGTAGAGGGAAACAAACTGAAGATTTTGCATTTCAGGCAGTGGTGAAAATTGCTGAAAAAGCTCCAAAAATTGCGACAGAAAATGTCTGATCAAGCCAGATTCCGGCCGTATTTTTTAAAAAAAATGGCTTATACCAATGTGACGGGAAGGGCAGGGCAATTGTGCCGGTATCTTTTGTGGTGGTTGCTGGTGGCGCCAGACAGTGGATTTTATGGCTTTGATACCATATTTGAAAATAGAGAGAAATTGTTGAGTACTTGTTATTGAATATGAAATCTATTACAACCCATATATTTCATCCCAATATATATAGGAATCAGGTAGGTGGGAGGTTGTTATAGGTGTTAGGCGGGGAGAGGTTGGTGGGAGTTCACCTAACATTACCCAACACGTTTCACTACTGGCCTTTATGTCCATGAGACCGAATGTGCTTATACAATTGTTGAACTCTTCCATAGGAGAAACCATCCTCCTCCTACCTTCCTTATACCCTCCCGTTTGCAGTATGTCGTAAACTTTAAATACCGCAGGCTCGCTGCGACTCCCATTGCCCTTCGACCGCGACTTCTTCTGCTCTTTAGTCTCCTTGGCCTCGTCTCAGAAACGACCAGGACTGCCTTCCGTCACAAGATCCATGTTGAGGTGCTCTAGGGCCATATCATTCTGGTCCTCCTCCACTACCCCAGTCTGAAGGCCCTCCGCACCTGTGCTTTCCCAATGCTCTTGAGAGATTTATGGGTTCTGTGCTAGGCGTACATTCTTTCCCTTTAATCTCCTATAATTTGACCTTTTCTCGTAGAGCACATCAGCACTTCCGTCCTGGGGTACCCTCACCGACTCGTCTACCCAACATTTCTAGTCTACCCGGCATTCTTCATCTATCGGTTCCACTGGTGAGCCACCTTCGCGCACCATCCCCAACTTTTCCAAACCACTCGAAACATTCCCAGCACTTTTCCCCTTGCCAAGTTCCAAAACCTCCAAAATCACTATTTCTACGCCTTCTCCTACCATTCCTATCTCGCTACCAGCTTGACTTTTTGCGTATTGCGGGGAAATGCACAGGACAGCCACATGTTCTATCATACAGTGACCAACCAGTTCACTAGCTACTTCATTTACCCAACCCAAGCTATTTTCTTGAGAGTTTTAGGATTGGAGATTCAACAAACTCCCATGGCCCGGGCCCGCCATCTTGTCCTTTTAAAAGATGTTGAACCCTTGTCCAGTGGTTGGACGCCACCTATGATCTGACTCGTAGCGATGGAGGGACTATTCCTCGGGACCTCAGACGACCGTTGATCCCTTGGCAACCGTTGGCCCTGACCGGCATGACAAAGCTCTGGCCATATACTTGGATCAAGACCTTCCTTCCATCATCTATTTCGGTGGCTTCATCGTCGACACTCTACTTTCTGTCTTCCTCCATTGTTTCAGTTCCTCTCATACCTGGATAGGGTAGCATTGTCCTTGTACCATCACATTGTACCACGGTGCCACTGATGTCGGATAACTCTTTCGAATCAGTAGCCTTGTTTGGACATAATCTTGATTTTCTGCACCCCTTTCCTAGATCTGGATAAGTTGGTTGATATCCGCTGTGACCTCCGTGAAAAAATGCTCCGACCAGAAAATCATTGGCACACTTGTGAGCAAAAACCAAGCGTCATTGGGGTGAGGAATCGCTTGTGGGGACCAAGAACGATCTGAGATATTCCTTTTTCTTCCCTCCGCTGCTCTGGCCTCTAAAAGATATCCATTTCAGTCATCGTCTCCATTTGAATGAACATCTGCCCTCCCGGGATCAGCAAAACCTTAGCATCACTGAGGCCCTCTCTGCTTCTAATCTCTCGTTGTATTTATTCTCTTGGCGACCCATTTATGCAGGCCACCAGGCAGTGTTTAAGCCAGTCCAACTCCTCCTCGGTTGGACTGAAACTCTTTTCTTAGACTTCTGGGGTCGCAGATTTCTGCCCAGCTACCTCAGTTCACCGTGACTCCACCCTCTTCCCCTGATAGGTTTCACCTGGCTTGGAAAATTGCACCACATTGGCTTTCAAGGTCAGATTCCCAACCCGTATGTTGTTCAGAGCCCACAAAACCCTCCCGATACTTTCCACCTTCTCAAATTGAACAAAATCCAAAACACCCGCCCATCTTATCCACCTTTCATGGCATGGAGACCCTGCTAACAAATCCCAAGGCCTCGAAAGTGATTCGCCTCTTCTGTTCCACTCCAGAGGGAAGTAATGGGATCAATCCAGTTTTGGTTATTTGCCGGTGGCAGTTTCCCACCTCTATGCACCTCCTTTTGTTTCCTCTGCCTCACTAGTCTTCCTTCCAAGTCTTTCCACGGCCCCACCATGGGTTCAATCCCATTCGGCATCTGCTCCACTATCTGCAGCTGATCAGCCTCAACATCAACCGTCGCGCTGTGAGCAGACGACGAATCCTCAATGGCTCCCGAGGAACCTTGGTTCTCAATGATAGTGCCAAGCACATCCGGCCCTTGAGTGCTATCCGGAAGACGAAGATCCACCTCCACCTCCACCTCCACCATTAGCGTAAGCCGACAAGGTTGGGTGCAAGTGTGTGCAATGTGCACGTGTATTTTTTAGAGAGTAGCGAGAGCGAAAAATCGTCGAGCAAAAAAATTATCGATTAAGCAATTGAGCTAAATGAAAGGCATCTTGTTGAGTGGATCCACGGTAATTCAATTTGTGCGCTACTATTCAGCTCTAGGTGTTTGTTTGTATCCATTCTAGCAAAGCAATGTCATAGGAGTCAAAACGAATCTCGTTTCTTTCCCTCCATATACACCATATAACAGCGTGCCAGATCATTGAATCGGGATTCCCTGTGCATACCTCAATATGTTTGAGAAAATGTTGTAGAATGCCGTTGTGCTCTCATATGAAATGCCAAACCAGCTATACACCTTGTACCATGATTCATCCGTATCAATGCACTCAATAGAAAGGTGATTAACTGTCTTTGGAGCTGAGCCGCAGCTGATGCATCTCCTTGAGTTAATATCAATTAGAACCTCTCGCAGTAGGGATTCTTGATTGAAGTGACCTCCAACCAAAAAATTGAACGCGTTTAGGAGGGATTTTACACCATGCTTCAGCCAATATGCATTGAGTACCACTGGTGTCATCAGCAAGAGAATATAAGACTTGATAAGCTGATACTACTGAAAATTGACCAGAAAGACCTGCTTTTCAGTACCAAAAATCTTAGATTTTAGAAGCAGTTGCTTGAGATTACCTAGTGCTACCATTTATTGTTGACGCAAAACACCTCTGAATGATAAAGGCCAATAGTGAATCCCAATATTGAAGTTGTAATATCAGCTACCCAGAGAGGGACTTTTGGTTACTTAGTTTGTATAATTGTCTAAAGAGCAACGCTAAGCATCTCTCTTCAGTCCAATTCTATTTCCAAAATGAGGTTTTATCACCAGACTCATGTTGCTGACTCCCAAATGTCTTGCCACTAATGAGAAACAGAGTTGGGGAATGTCATCAGATTCCAAACGTAAAATCAGATTTGTCAAGATATTTCGAATAGATTACCTCACTCCAAAGGCTGCTATTGAGATACCGGTAAACAAACATACAAATATACTTCCCCATACTTAATACAAATATACATCCCCATACTTAATACAAATATACATCCTAACAACTGACAGGTTGTCCCAGCAGTAGTAGAGTACTGAGAACCTCAGGGCATGCCTAGAGATCTCGGGGTCGAGACTTGCTCTGGTGATAAAAACGTTAGGGCCACGTCCCACGGGTTATTTCAAGACTCGTGATTTACCTAGTACAAGGGGCGGAGCCAGGATTTTTGCCGAGGGGGGGCAAATTTTATGGCTTAAACCAACTGGATCGAGGTCAGATTGAATCTGCGATCGGATATGGACATTTAAATGTTGTGGTAGGAAAAAAAATGAATAATTAATATTACTGTTGTTTTAGAAAATATTTTTGATAAATTTTTTATTTTAACGATATTTTATTAAAAAAATTATTTTAGACGATAATGGTAATGATTGTTGTCTCTATAATTTTGCGCAAATAATCAACTTTTTTACAATATAAACAAATTCAAAATTTTAAAATTTGCTTGACCATAAACACAACTAAACATTAAACTAAAGAAAATAATTATATTAAAAACTATAAAATTATATAGGTGTAGTGGCAATTGATTGTAAACAAATTTGGCAGCCATAGGTTCAAATCTCTAAGGCTCATTTTGTTGATTTTACTTTCCAAAATGAATTGGAACTCAACGACAGTGGGGATTCGAACCCTCAACGTTTGGGCTAAAAATTTAGCAGATGCAACACCAACCGAACGAGCTAGCCAAGATTTGTGAAATTTTACAGTATCAAATACCACTAATATATCTAATATATCTAAGGGGGACCAAACTATTTTTTTTTTTTACATGTATAAATATTTTTTTTAAATCTTGGGGGGACCATGGCCCCCCTGGTCCCCCTAGCTCCGCCCCTGCAAGGGCATATGTTGTTACTCAGGAAGAACCAGTGGAAATCATGGAGAATGCTATGGTTACTAGCTATGGAGGCTATGGCTGCATTGCAATCAGGTGATCTTCCGACGTGAAGGAAAATCCCCAATCCAACTCATGGAAGAAGTGCAAATTTAGAGCTGGATTTTGTTGAAGTCCATGAAGAAGTTGGCTGGATACAGCTTATCAGACTTGGTTAGATGGCTTATACTTATAATGTGACGACAAAGCTAAGTCTGTAGCCACTCATTCTTTTATTCTTTTAAAATAAAATTGCTTACCTAAAAAAAATATGGTCATGTCATGGTTTTGCTTCGTTCGGTAGTTTTTTATTGGGTTATAATTGTGTTTTTTAGATAGGCAGGCTTTGACAACTATTTGTACCCTCAAATTCCATACAAATTATTTCTTTTACTTATCTAGATTTTTCACTTGTTCACTCAAATCTCACACAGATTATTCTCGGAGATCAGGAATTTTATTGAATTTCACCACATATTTCTTGACAAATAGTTTGGTGGTGGTGGTGACGGCGGATTTCAATAGCCATATTTGTCATTGCAATCGACTTCTTGTTGGAGACTTAAATTACATCCGCCACCGTCTTTTTTTTTTTTGATAAGTAATCGGAAGACTGAGTTCAGAATCACAGATCGGGGTATCCTTTGGGCCCAGGGGCCCGCCGACTAATCCCCACAGATATCCTGAAGCAAATTGCGCCCAGTGGGACCGAACCCTCGACCTCATTAGGCAAGCCCTGTGTGTCGAGGGGAGTCACCGCTAGGACAACCTGCGCCGGATCCAGATTTCTATGGGACGGATCTGATAAATTTTTATATATGACCAAGATTAAAAAAAAAGTTTCTATATATGATAATTTCTTTCGATATTTTTTAGATAAACAAATTTCATTAATAAAGAAAAGGACTGTACATATTTTACACTTTTGTCCTCCACTACAACTTTATCATGAGGAGTAATTCATAATTTCACTCAATTCTAACTATTTGACGCCTAGTGAAATTGGCCTGCGCTGCTGAAAAGCAAGAGGACCGTTACGTTAGATCCCCGTGTTTGTCCAGTCGAATCTCTTTTTCTGTTTGTCGCTTTTCGCCCCATCTCGCTAAACAACACGCTTTGCCATGTTAATTCCTCGCTTCTAGGAGAATGGACCACGCTTTTATTTGTTCTCTTTCTCAAGGACCAGTTTCACATCTATTTCGTATATTGTATTATTTATCATGATTCTCATTTTATATATATATATATATATATAAGTAATTTTTCATGTTTCCGAGTTGAAAGAACTAAAGAAGTGATTTGGGTTATGTCAGCGCATATTTCTAAATGACAACATTCAAAGTAAATAAGGAAAAATAATGTATCAAAAGATCAACATAGACTATAATTAAACCTGCGCATATTTCTAAATGACAACATTCAAAGTAAATAAGGAAAATTAATGTATCAAAAGATCAACATAGACTATAATTAAACCTGGCATGGTAGCCCAGTGGTAGGCGCCCGGAAGACCATGGTTTGCCAAGGTCCCGGGTTCGAGGCCGCACTGACGCAAAAAATGTCAGGCCGCGACCACGGGTTTTAAACCCGAGTTTCAACCGATACATGTAAGGGGTCGCCTTGCATGGTTCCCGTGGATTAGTCAAATTGGGATTTCTCGAGTCGGATACCACAATTATCTAAAAAAAAACATAGACTATAATTAGCATCAAGGGGCGGAGACAGGGGGCCATGGTCCTTCCTAAAATTAAAAAAAAAAAAAAATTACATATAAAAAAAATTCAAATTTTATCTCGGTAGGTAATGTAATCATTTTTGTTTCTAAATAAACAAGAAATGATCGCGTAGCTCAAAGATAGTTGTCATGTTTTCAAATTCGCGGACCACATAGGATAACTTGGACTTCCATGGATTAACCACTACAACATCCAAAATATATGTAAAATTTAGATTACATTATTAGTATTATTGATATAGAGACTATAAATAAATTTTAATAGATATTATTTTATAATTTTTTGATTAGTTTTTAATATATTTTTACATTTTTTTAATATATTTAGTTTTGAGATTGTAGTTAAAAAAATTATTTCGTAAATTGAAAATCTTGACCTATAAAAAAAATTAATTTTTTTTACTTTAAATATTCATCGATCAAATCCGAAAAAAAATTTTCAGATACTTGTAGTATAAATTTATTATAAAATTTATTGAATTTTCTTATACCTTTTGTTCAAATTCAAAAAAAAATGGATTTTTTTGCAGCTTAAACTGATTCGACCCGACTCCCTTTGTTCAAACCCAAAAAATTTGGCCCCCCTCCCTTCAATTCCTAGCTCCGCCCCTAATTAGCATATAGAACCAATAAAGTGACTTATTTTTTACTGAAGTTTATGAAGTAGTTTATTTGTTCAGTTAGTATATAAGGTAGAAGACTGGTGTTCACAAATCTTATTTAGTCAAACATACTTATTCTCATCAAATAATAAAAAATCACCTGATAATATTTTTTTGGTAGGCTATTGATAAAGTGACATTAACAGTTTCGTAAAGTGACCTCTCCTTCTCCCTCCCCCGCCATCCCTAAATGGTAGTTGCATAAAGACATGGGCGGTTCGGTTGGCGGTTACCAAACCGCCGATTTTTTGTCGGTTGTCGATTTTTAAAATGCAAACCTTAACCTAACCTTGAATATCCGGTTTTGTCCGGTTCGGTTCGGTTGGCGGTTTGGTTCATGACAGTTTCAGACGGTTTTCGTTACGGTTTAAATCTGGTTCAAACTTTCGGCGTAACCGAATTTTTTCGGACTTTTTTAATGTAAAAAATTGCTTCTTTCATCAATTATTTTCTTATATTTATCATATAAATCTATAAAAAAAAATTATATATACTTTAAGTTCCATAAACGAATAAACTTATATATATTAAATATTAATATATAAATAGTATTTATATATGCGTATAATAATTTATAAACCAAAGTTTATAAATTAAAATATAAATAAAAAATCATACTGTCGCCGGATTTAAAAATCGAACTGTCGCCGGATTTTCGGCGGTTTCCGGCGGAAATCCAGCGACAGTACCAAGTTTACATGGGGAGGCGGGTTTTTCGCCGGAAAATCGCCGCCCAACCATCCAGTGGAAAACCTTTTTTTTAAAATTTCATTTTGTAATTATATTTAAGGGTTTATATTTTTTAGTGTTTAGTTTAGGGTTTGAATTAGGGTTTGGAATTTGTTACATTTAGGTTTTGGGTTTATTTTATACGGTTTAGGGTTTGAAATTTTTACATTTTTAGGGATATTAGGGTTATTGTTTTACTTTTAGGGTAGGATTTTAATTTCAAAGTTTAGGGTTTAGGGTTTATATTTTTTAGTATTTAAGGCTTGATTAGGGTTTAGGGTAATATAAACTTTTACATAAACTCACTATATATAAACTTATGCTATGTTATTTATATAAACTTTTAAGTTAAATAGTATAGTCACAAGTCACAACTCACATCTACATTTATAACACTAAGATTTA
>JAOWBN010207362.1:0-14229 GCA_028565015.1 Pinguicula moranensis | reverse complement strand
TCTGTAGCTGCCGTTGCTTACAATGGTAAACCGCGAACACCTGATGTGGTAGTTGATGAAACTTGGTGGTCCAACCCCGAGATTTGCAAACAACTGCAGGTCAGTGTTGTATATATTTTATGTTAGTTTTTGTTACCAATGTCTATTGTTATTTGTTTTACTTTTTCTTAGAATGACTTGGCAACATTAAGTATTTACCCACTTCTCATTGAATCTCATCCACCAGCTATGGTATGTGCTTTCAAAAACATTAGCTGAAGATGCTGCCTGGAAATACGTGAAAGAGAAAGGCATCGACATGGTGGCCATAAACCCAGCAATGGTGATTGGTCCCATGTTGCAGCCAACTCTAAACACAAGTTCGACTGCGATTCTGAACTTGATAAATGGTGAGGCATACCTGCTGAAACGGCTCAATCTTATTTGCACTCACGTTGATTAATTCAATTCTTCTTTCCCTGGTTTCATCTCTTTATGTTATATCTTTCTTTATATGCTGATACAACTTGGTGGATCATAACCCCTTCAACTATACCTATTTTTTTTAATCGTGATATTAAGAACTTATACAGAGGTGTCTCTGCTTTTTATTTGTTTATGCAGGTGCAGAAGCTTTCCCAAATTCTACCTTTGGGTGGGTAAATGTTAAAGATGTCGCATTGGCTCATATTCTTGCTTTCGAGAATCCTTCAGCCAATGGAAGATACTGCATGGTGGAACGGGTTGCCCACATGTCTGAAGTAGTGAAAATATTGCATGAACTTTACCCTACTCTAAAACTTCCGCAGAAGTGAGCCCCTTACCCTTAGCATCCTTCTTGGAGCATACATTGCTCTTATTATGATTTAACTTCAAGTTTTTACATTGTTTGAAACTTACCATCACTTATATTCTTGTTTTCTTTTCTTCATTTATTGGGAATGCCCTTCACAGGTCTGCCGATGACAAGCCATTTGTTCCCAAGTATCAAGTTTCCCAAGAAAGAGCCAAATCTCTTGGTCTTAGTTCACATCTCTTGAAGAAGGAATCAAGGAAACTGTCGAGAGCCTGAAAGAGAAGAAATTTTTTAGCTTCGCTTCAGCTATTTGAATAACAATGCCAAGGATTTCAGAACCTGTGGCACAAGTCAGTTTTCTGTAAGATCTATTTATGGAGTAAGTATGGCCTGGTTCTGAATTCATTATGGATAATGAATTATTATGGTCTGTCAAGTGATAAAGAATAAAGAACGAAAACCAGGATTTAATCCTCTTGTTAGAGTAGCAGCATTCATATAATAAGTTGGCTCGTAAGAGTGCACATGTCCCAGCCCACCACCAATGACCAATTTATTGCCATGGCAGGTTTGAATCCTGGTTTTGTCCGGATCAAAACGTACACTTCTAAATGTTGTCTTGTCACGTCATTTAATTCAAGTGACTGAAATTACATAAGCGGGGACCAAAACAAGAATGTGGTTGAACAGAAAGTTGTATTTGTAAACATGAATAAAAAGAAACTCCTATCTTACTAATAATATAATAAAAGAGTAGGAATAATGAAATGCCCTAGTTTATCCCGAACTCTGAGAACACCTGAACAACCAATGTGTAACCAACCTTTCCGTACAAAAACATGTCTTGTCTGTACAGCCTAGATTGCTTTTCAGAACACCTGCAGCGGAAGTTAAGGAAGAAACATGGGATGGGGATTCTCTTGAAGCACTGGACTGGAACTCATTATTGTTCACAAGATATTGCAGTTGCCACCCTTTGAATTTTGAAACTTCAGATAAAGTTTGCGTACGAACCTTAACATCTTCAAACAAAAATGAAAATGTGTATGGCAGATCTAAGCGTAGAGGCAAACCAAACTATGAACATTGAAAATAAATCATCATTAAGGTTTTTTGTAAAGTAATTGCAGTTGTTCTAGTCAGAAATCGTGAATCAACAAAAAAAGAAAGTCCCCTACGAAAATGCTTCTGATGTATAGTGCAGACTAATTGATTTTTTATTTAAACAATTTAATTACCAAAAAAACTTTTCATGAACTTGTACAGTGGCAGATCTCATATTTTTGAAGGGGGTGGTGTAGACTGTAGAAGTCCAAAAATAAGTGCTTTTTTTCAAAAAAGGTGTGGAAGCATAAACATTTAGGTGTAGAAAATATTGAGGAAAAAGACTATACATTGATCATACTAATTTCTGGAAAATAAAAAATTAAAGGGGCAGCCGCCCCCCTGGACCTTAGCAGATGCGCCTGTGCTTATGGATCAGGGGTTAGCATTATTCTCTTTGCATTGGATCGGAAGCATCCTTTTCAGAATGGAAAACTATTTCAAAAAAATTGGAACTTGTAGGGTTTGCTAAGAAGATCCATTGAAATGTTACACAGTGAAAATATTAGTCATTCATTGCCGCTGCAGCATCATCAAGATTCTCATATGAAAAAAATCGTCTAAGACTTCCCATGAAGTGAAGGAAGCCCTAGAAAGGCTACGTGAATCTTGATGATGCTCCATCTGCAAAAACTGACTGAGTGCATGTATGTATATCTCTAGATCTCCTCGTCAAACGCAATCGAAAAAAATACTAAAGAAAAGGTTACATGAAAACCCTAATTCGACATCACAAAAGGCTTGAAAACCCTAATCACCCACACACCCCGAAGGACCCGGGAAATGGGGGAAGAAGAAGCGAAGAAGCAAAGCACACAAAACAGGGTTTGTTGAACTGCAGAGTCACAAATAGAGAAGGGTTGTTATTTATAGAGCAAAATGGGATGAGCAATCAACGCGAGATTTCAGGGCAAAAGAGAGAATCTGGAATTATCATTAATTCGTCTTTGCATAACAGTTAAGCATCACAATCCAGGGTTCCCAAATCTTGCAGAGACTTTTATTACATGCTGAGTCAGCCCAGTTCCTATATATATACAAATACACAGATACCTGAGATGGCAACATGTTCATTAGCATCCCAGCTAGTAATGGCGGAGTAATTATGGATCTTGGAAGAGGATTTGTTGCGTCCTGCAAAAGGGTTTTCGATCAAATTGACGTTTGACAGACAGGGCCTCAGTAGAGACCTGCACTGCACCTAGGGTTTCATTTTTTTGCTTGATTACTTCGATTAGTTTCCATTTTGGGAAACTTGTTACCCTTGCCTTTATGGTGAAAATATGTTAATAGGTAAATTTTTTCCTTTCCTTTCCTTTTTCATTCTTTGAATATTTGTGAATTATTATTCAGATTGATGATTGCACGGCCTTTTGAGAACTTTATGATATATATATAAATGCTTTTTGTATTTTTTTAATCACATTCGTTTTATTTCGATGTTATTATAGGGTCTAATCGTGTTGCAGAATTACCACCTGTCACAACTAAATGTCACTTTGTTTGCCAATATATACAGGCTGGAGGGGTGGGGAGGGGCAGTGGCCCCCCACTCCCACCCCAAATGGAACGGTTTAATGTAAAAAACATTATCACCACCAACCCTCATCAGATCAAGCTCTTGTAGTTCGGTTGTTTTGTTGTTTAGTTGAGGTACATGATTCAATACAAACCCTCATCTCAACCCCGCTCCAAGAGACGTCGCCCCCGTTGCCCAGCACACGAGCATAGTTTTATTTAATTTTGAATCTTAAATAATGTCTAGTAAAAGAAAAAAATTGAACATTTACATTGTTTGCAGTTTCCCAAAGTTAGAAGTAGGGAATTGTCGACTGGTGGAAAGTTGACAATATATTCCCATGACTACTTCATATCCTTCTATTTAGATTTCACTGTATCTCGGTCAATTTTTCGATTCGACTACACTATTATTTTTGGTCTGTTGAACTTTATTACGTAATACCTTTTGTTAATAATGAATAATAATTATATTTGTTGGGCATTGCAGTAGCTGCATTTTTATGCTGATTGTAAATGGATGAGGATGTAATATGGTATGCATTAATGAAACTGTTAGGAATTTGGATTGGTTTCATTGAACCAACTTCTTTGTGTTTCTTTCACAATTCTTGAAATTCGAATAAAGAGCAAGACACCAGGATATAAGACATGTGGTTCACCATATTTTTTTGTGAAATTAAGCTGCGACTACATTTTGAGCTCACTAACAAGACCTTTACCACACCTCTTTATTAACTGATGTGGTAGGTCAAAATACGGATAAAAGACCTATCAGATAAGGCATATTTATCAAACAAAGCTTCAAAGACACCTCGTACGGAAGACGCACCGACCTCGGTGATCCACCTTGGATACACGCAGGGCCTTTGGAATAGACCACATGCATCCTTTGGACACACCCCCATCACAATCTAGCTACTATATTTCCCGTCCAGAGTTGCATGGTGCGGATCAGGAAAAAGGAAAGGCGTGAGTTCTTATCCCCAAATTTTTCCTGATTCCATCATTGGCTCGGTCTGTGTATATTTCTCATACCCATTGAGAAGCTTTCCCAACTATAGTAACTAAAGAATGGCAGGAACATCTGAACACCATACTTGTCCTACCTCCCGCCAAAAAGCAAGATACAGAAGGAGAACCTTGTGGTTATTATACCCAAAAAAGCTATAGACGACGACAACACTGGTTGTCATCCATCAGTATTTTTTGTCATCCATCTCAATTTAATATTCCCGATACCTCCGATGCATCTTGTACGATTTCTAGTTGTGACATTTGTACCAGTTCTAAGCATACTCGCCTCCCTTTCCCTGTAATTGCTACAAATCATGCTACTTTCCCTTTTGAAGGCATTTTTGTGATATTTGTGGTGGTTATCACACTGTTTCCTTATCTGGTGCTCATTTTTTGACTATTGTGGATGATTTTCTCTCACTACTTGGATTTACATGATGCATTTTAAATATGAAACTTATTCTCATTTTCTTAATTTTTTCATACTCATTAAAAATTAGTTCAACACAACTATTAAGTATCTTCGCACTGATAATGGTCATGTATTGCTCTCACACCTTTAAACATTTTCTTCGCATTCATGGGATTATCCATGAATGAACTTGCAGTGAATTCCCCAATAGAAATGGGTTGCCAAGCATAAATATCATCATCTCCTCAATGTCGATCTCATCCTCCATTTCAGGCTTCTCTCCCTATTTCATTTTGGGCAGATTGCATTCTCGCTATAGCTTTTTCGATAAATCGTACCCCAAGTATTTATCTTAACCATAAATCTCCTTTCGAACTCCTCTTCCACAAAGCCCCCTCTTATTCTCATCTTCGTGTTTTTGGTTGCCTCTGCTATGATAAAATGCTCTGTATCATCGAGATAAATTTGCTTCTCGTTCCTCCCATTGTGTTGTCATTGGCTATGCCACTTCTTACAAAGCTTACAAGTTATTCAATCTTTCTAATCAATCCATCATTTACTCTCGCGATGGCACCTTTTATGAGTTTAGCTTCCCTTTTCACGAATTCACCTATGTTCACGTCCCTAAGGCTCCATTCCTCGAGCCTATTTTC
Source organism: Pinguicula moranensis (assembly GCA_028565015.1). Lineage (NCBI taxonomy): Eukaryota > Viridiplantae > Streptophyta > Magnoliopsida > Lamiales > Lentibulariaceae > Pinguicula > Pinguicula moranensis. The sequence continues at coordinate 8,750 of JAOWBN010207362.1, read as the reverse complement.
ATATTGGAACCCTTGCCCTCTTTTCTTGCATCCATCCCTATGGTCACCCTACCCCCGGATGATACTCCTCCTTCCTTCCCAACCTTACCACCTTTCCCACCCTCTCCCTTAGTCTCAAAACCGAGCATACCAATTCAATGTCGATGGCTATATGGAATGGTACGAGGCATGCCTTGTTGTTAAAGGATATACACTGATTGAGGACCTTGATTATCATGAGATGTTTACCCTCGTCGCCAAGATGACCATTGTTCATTGCTTCTTCTTCCCATTGCCCTATTCACTAGCTAGATGTGAATAATACCTTCGTATATGGTGATCTTGACGATGAGATCTACATGCGCCTATCTCCGGGTTATGGTGTCGAGAGGAATACATGTGTTTGTAGCCTTCGCAAGTCCCTCTATGACCTCAAACAAGCCTCTTAGAATTGGTTTTTGAAATTAACAAGTGTTCTTATTGCAGGTTTTCATCAGTCTCAATCCGATAACTCTTTCTTTACCCTCGTTGTTGCCTCCACTATTACTGTAGTCCTTATTTATGTCGATGACATCCTTGTTGTCAACAACAACCCGTCTCAGATCTCTTATTGCAAAACACTCTTATCCTCTCATTGATCTTGGTACTCTCAAGTATTTCAATGGTCTTAGAAGTCGCTCGCAGTTCTTCGGGTATATTTCTCAGTCAATGGAAGTGATGTTTGGCATCTTGGTGCCCGTCCCGCTGCTTTTCTGATGGAGCAACAACTTCATCTCACTGATTCTACTGGCGAGTTGCCCTTTGAGCTACAATCATATTGGTCGCCTTATCTACTTGACCATTACTCGTCCTAATATTGTTTTTACTGTGAACATCTTAAGCCAGTTCACGCATGCTCCTCCGACATCTCACATGATTACTGTTGTTCGAGTTCTTCGATACTTGAAGGGCACTCCCACCAGGGTATATTATTTGCTTCTTCCTCTTCCAATCAGATCACTGCTTATATTGATTTGGATTGGGCCAGTTGCCCCTCACTCGTCGTTCCACCTCAGGATACTTTGTCCAGCTTGGCTCTAGCTCTATCTCTTGGTGGACCAAGAAGCAATCTATTGTTGCACGTTATTCTATTGGGGCAGAGTATTGAGCCATAGACGTCGTCACTTGTGAGCTCATTTGGTTCCAGCAGGAATTGACCGATCTCGGCCTCCCTCAGTTGGAACCCTTTCACCTTTTTGTGACAATCAATCTGCTCTTTACATTGCTAACAATTCCGTATTTCATGAGCGCACAAAATACATTGAGATTGATTGTCACCTCGTCCGGGATTGCATTCGCTCTAGCCTCATTAAGCCCCTGCACACTCCTTCTCAAACACAGATTCTGGATATTTTTGCTAAAGCCTTGGGGATTAACTGTTCCATCACTTTCAGAGCAAGTTGGGTATTACATACCTTCATGCTCCAACTTGAGGTATTGTTTAATTATCTATTTTCTTATTTTTACCTTTACTATAGCAAGGTGGCCCATATTCGGGCCCAATTAGATAGGTTATATGTATACAGAATTAACACTTGCAAATTAAGGCAAATAAAAGAAAAAAGAGAAAATTCCCATAACTCTCTCGTGTTCTTGATTCCTTCAAACTGAAACTTCAACATTTTCCTTACATCTGAAGAATAACTTCTAGAAAATCATCATCGCATTTGCATTGGATTGGATACGTGAGTTTTAAGGATGGAGACTTCTTTGTTTATTTCCTTGATAGAGAAAAATATTTAGAGGGAAACCAACTTTAAAATTTACAAGGACGAGTTACATTTAGTTATTGTTCCATTCTAAAAGAAAATTAGATATTACAAGGGGGCAAAAGTTTTGATAGTGTTAAGGCTTTTTTGGGCGGAAGGGAAAGTTCTCCTGGTTTTAAGAAGAATTTAAATTCGATATCTTGGTGGAAAAAAAACTTTCACATGAACTATGTGTACATGTTTGAAGTTAAAAGAAAAGGAATTGATAACTCACAAGAGTCACTACTTAATGGGCCATCACAAATCCAGTCCAGCCCAAGATCACAAGACTAATTTTACAAAAGAAAGCAGGCCATCACAATCCAAAAACAGTTGCAGTCTACAAAAGTCCAACATTCTGCACCAAAGGATCACATCAGAAGATTTTCCTGCTCCAGGAAACATGGCGCTGAATCAAGCAACTCTCAACAGTGGCGGCATTTCTCCATCCTAGAATATGCAGGAATCAGCTAGAGACAGTAAAGATAAGATCACAAGAATTCTCTGGATGCAAAATACAATGTATAAAACTGAATGAAACATGTAGAATGGATGTATGAGAAAGAAATAAAGAACTATTAGTTACACAATGCTCAACATGGTATCAGATCCTTCTCAAGGCTTCACCACCCTTCTATGATCAATGACCTTTCTTACCATCACAGCCTACAGATTGTCCCTCACTATCACAGACCACAGTTTGTTCCTAATCATCCATGGCGGCTCCAGCATCCTCTGAAACCACCAACATCTCCTTTACCTATTCTGAATACTCACATTTAGTCACCTATAAACTCAATGGTTCCAACTACAATTTCTGAAGAACACAAGTAAGTCTCCTTCTCCACGCCACAATCTTCTTGGATATTTGGATGTTTCTATTCCAGAACCTTCAGCTACTCTTTCCACAGACTCCAGCAAGCCAAATCCTGCATTCCAGGCCTGGCATGACATTGATCAACACCTACTCACTCCTCATCTCCTCCCTTACAGAGGAAACCCACAACCTTATCACTGGCAAGCAGACTACCAGATATGTATGGAGCACTTTTGAGCAGGAATATTGTGGAATCGGTGTTAGTAATGAACTAAGCCTTTGAGACCAACTCCAACAACTTCAACAAAATCATCTCTCCGTCAAAGAGTATTCTCGGCAATTTCTCACCCCTGTGAACGTCTTGCAGCCTTAGGACGACTTGTTGCTGCTTTGGATCAAAGTCAGTGGTTCCTTCGAGGTCTTGGTCATGAATAGCCTTTGCTGGTTCTTAGCTTTCACAAGACCCTCTTCCCTCTGTTGGGGAAATCATTGCCCGAGCCAAGAATTTTCAAGCCCTATACCATCGTACCGTTCCTGATAGTCTTCTTGCTCTCGCATTTCAGGCCTCCATTCACTCTACTATTCCTCAAGCGATTTCATCAGCACATTCTACCGCCACTTCCATCGTCTCCCCTCCTCTACAGAACCCCTAGCCGAACACTCCGCCACAGTCACCGACTCCCCATTTATCCTACCCATCATCACTTTCATACTCTCCCTTCCCACGCCATTTTAACTCTTCTCCACCTTCCTCCACTGTTTTCCCGACACCCAACCTTAATTCCGTTCCACGCCGAGGTTGTGGTAGAGGCCAAAGACAACCCAAGTGCCAAATCTGCAAAGGCTATGGTCATTACGCCAATTATTGTCCCCAACGATACTCCTCGCTTACCTTTGCTGAAGCCCCTGCTCCGACGAATTTTGCCACTGTCTTTCACTCTTCTCTCGGCCATGGTGCTCATATTCCTTTTTTCGCCCATTTCTCTGATTTTACTTTGAACATCAGACATAATTTCTCTTATCCTATGAGCCCACAATTTTTATCTGAAATTCCTTTTCCACGACAGGTAATTGGCCTCTCTTCTAATTCTTCCAGTGGGCCGCCAGTTTCAGCTTTTTTTTCTGGCCCATCACCAAATCCTATTCATCCCAATTTGCAACCCCTTCCTTTCTCGTTCCCACCAACCACTTCCTCCAGACCACTAATTTCTTCGGCCCAATCCCCTCCAAACCCAGCCCACACAGCCCCCAACTCACTACCTAGCCAATATCTCCCTCTTAGTTCTATTTCATGGCCAAATGGGTCCGCATCCCTCCCATCTCCTCCCATCGGTAGTTTTCTGGCACCCTCACCAATCCCTCCAACTTCTACTCAAAACATCTCCATTTCCGACTGGTACATGGACACTAGAGTCGCTGCCCACATGACCCCATCTACCTCCAACCTTGATCAAGTCACTCCGTACAAAGGTAAATCATGTGTCGTTGTAGGTAATGGTGAATCCCTATCAATTACTCATATTGGTATTGTTTCCTCAACCTCTTCCCTCCCATTATTAGATGTTCTTGTCGTTCTACTGCTTACTAAAAATTTACTTTCAATAAGTAAATTGACTTCTGATTTTTTTTTTCTTGCTGTTACTTTTGTTGATAATTATTTTGTTGTTCAGAGTCATCATTTGGGACAGGTGGTTGCCATTGGTCGGCGTGATGGTGACCTCTATGTACTTGAACAAAGTATCCCAGCACTTGTCTCTGCACTTCAAGCCTGTTCATCTCGCACTTCTTTTGATATATGGCATGCTCGTTTAGGCCATGTGCCTCCATCCTTTATATCTATTTTAAGCAGTAAGGTCATATTTTGCTTACTTCCTCCACCCGCTCACCCCATCTTTGTGAACCATGTCAAAAGGTTAAAATTCATCGTCTTCCTTTTGTATTAAATGAAAAATGTGCTACGCATCCCCTAGCTTTGGTTCATTGTGATCTTTGGGGTCATCCCCTACTATATCTTTACATGGTTATCGTTATTGTGTTATATTTATTGATGATTATTCATGTTTTACTTGGTTTTATCCTTTAATCCTTAAATCTGACTTTTATGATATCTTTTCTCATTTTCATACATTTGTTGAAAAATAATTTTCAACTCATATTAAAGTTTTTCAAAGTGATGGTGGCACAGAGTTTACAAACCATCGTTTTCATAATCACCTTCGAACACATGGCATTCTCCACCATATGTCTTGTCCCTACACCCCTGCCCAAAATGATCGAGCAGAAAGAAAACACAGATATATAACGGAAATGTGTCTTACTTTTCTGTTTCACTCTCATACACCTCTCGTCTACTGGGTTGATGCGTTCAGTACAGCGGCCTACATCATCAACTGGCTATCATCCCCCCTTCTCTCCGGTAAATCTCCTTTTGAATTATTATATGGTCTTATTCCTAATTACAATCACTTTTAACTCTTTTGGCTGTCGTGTCTTTCCTTGTCTAAGAGACTATGCTTCAAACAATTTTTCGCCACGAAGTCTTCCTTGTATTTTCTTAGGCTATAGCTCAATCCACAAACGATATCGTTGTCTTGATCTCAACTCCTCCCGTCTCTATATTACAAGACATTCCTAATTTAACTAAACATTGTTTCCTTTTCAAACTCCTTCTACCTCCACCTCTTCCTCTGAATTAGAAATTTCCACTTTTTTTGATCCTTCTCTTCCCTCTGCCACTTCATTCATTCCCCAAATCCCTAGTTCACCTAATCAATCTACGGTCAATTCTCCCTTCTCACTTTGCCCCCACCATTAGAACCCATATCCCCACCTTCCGCTCCATCACCTACTCCATTACCCACTACCTTCTCAAGCCCATCTTCTGACTCTGTCATCATACCCCTCACCCCAATCACCAATATTCACCCCATGACTACTCGAGGAAAAGCTGGCATATTTCGTCCTCGAGTTCTTGCTGACCACTGTGACATTACTTCTTCTGGTTTGCTCCCTGCACTATTAACCTCTACTAAGCCTCGAGGATTCCGATCTGCAACTAAACATTCAGAATGGATTGCCGCCATGAATGAGGAAATCAATACCCTTCACAACAATCATACTTGGGACTTGGTTCCACGTCTTGCTAATACAAATGTCATTGATTCAAAGTGGGTCTTTCAAATTAAATATCTCTCTGATGGTTCTATCCAGCGATATAAAGCACGAATGGTTGCCCGAGGATTTACTTAGATACTTGGCATTGACTATTTTGACACATTTAGCCCAATTGTCAAAGCTACTACTATTCATACTATTCTTTTCATTGCTATATCCAGACGATGGGTTCTCCGCCAACGTGATGTGAAGAATGTCTTTCTTAAAGGTTATCTCACCGAAGACGTATATATGAAGCAACATCCTGGCTATATCAATCCTCTCTATCCCGATTATGTTTGTCATCTCCGGAAAGCACTATACGGACTTAAACAAGCTCCACGAGCCTGGTTTGAGTGTTTTAGTCACTTTCTTGGAAGTCTTGGCTTCTCATGCAACAATGCTGATACATCACTATTTGTCTTCTCTCGAGACTCTCATATCATTTATTTATTATTATATGTCGATGATATCATTGTCATCGGCAGCGACACTTCTTTGATTGATCATTTATACACAAATTACTTACTGAAATTGCTCTCACGGACCTTGGATCGCTGACATACTTTCTTGGTCTTGAAGCCTCTCCTACCGACGATGGCATCATTCTCAGTCAACTAAAATATGTTCGTGGTCTTCTCGCCCATGCACAGTTACTAGATAGCAAATCGGTTTCTACACCTATGGTTGTATCTCAATATCTCTTCTCTGATGATGAACCACTTTCTGATCCAGCTACATATCACTCTCTTGTTGGCGAACTACAATATCTCAGCATTCCCAAACCTGATATCTGCTATGCCGTCAACTTTGTCAGCCAATTCATGCATACTCCGACTGATATTCATGTTGTCAAAAGGATTCTTCAATACATCAAAGGCACTCTTACTACGGGTCTTCATTTTCATGCCTCTTCTTATACCAGTTCGATAGTTGCCTACTCCGATGCCGATTGTGCTGGCTGTCCGAATATTCGCCGTTCTACTTCTGGTTTTGCCTTGTTTCTTGGAGAAAATCTAGTGTCCTGGAGTTCTAAAAAGCAACCCACGATTTCACGCTCTATCTGTGAATCTGAATATCGAGCCATTGCCCATGCCACTGCTGAGACTCTATGGCTCAAGCATTTACTTCATGATCTTGGTATTCAATTATCACGGTCACCCCTTCTTCTTTGTGACAACACCAGTGCTATCTTTGTTCGCGAACAAGTTCTTGCCGGGAATCTTCGCACACAATTTGTACCATCAGCTTTTCAACTTGCGGATATTTTTACAAATAGTTTATCTATTGATCTCTTTACATTCTTTCGATCCAAACTTCACGTTGTCTTTCATCCCATGCTCAGTTTGTGGAGGGTGATAACTCACAAGAGTCACTACTTAATGGGCCATCACAAAAACAGTCTAGCCCAAGATCACAAGACGATAATTCTACAAAAGAAAGCAAACCATCACAATCCAAAAACAGTTGCAGTCTACAAAAGTCCAACATTCTGCACCAAAGGATCACATCAGAAGATTTTCCTGCTCCAGGAAACATGGCGCCGAATCAAACAACTCTTAACAGTGGCGGCGTTCTCTAGAATCTACAGGAATCATCTAGAGACAGTAAAGATAAGATCACAAGAATTCTCTGGATGCAAAATACAATATATAAAACTGAATGAAACATGTAAAAATGGATGTATGAGAAAGAAATAAGGAACTTTTAGCTACACAAAGCTCAGCAGGAATATTCATTTGAAAAAATAAGAGAAAAAGAATGACAATAATATAATAACAACAATAGTATTGACTTAAAAAAATAGAGCAAATGAAAAAGCAGTATTAATATACGAGAGCTACAAAATTTGACCTAAACTTTAAACACCTAACCCAAAAAAATTAGTGTTTTTTTTTAAAAAAAAAAACTAAATGTACACCCCACCCATTATTTGACTATTAGCCCTGGCTCGTCGAATATCTTGCCCCTATCTTTATTTTATGATACTGCTTAATCTCTTCCTCCTTTTTGTCTCAGTAGAACTCTATGTTGACCAAACTCAATTATTTCGCATTCACCTCTTATCACGCGCACTGATTTAGGATTTATGTTTTCCTTTGCTTGATTTTCTTTTATTTGATTTCTTCGTTTTGTAGGACATTTTAATATTTTCTTAATATATATTCTTTTTAACGATGTATAAATTTTTTTTTAGCCTGGCCCCTATTATGGGCAGACGGAGAGGGGTTCCAAACCCCCTAGTCCCCCCAATTTTTTTTAATTTTTTTAATGCAATTTTATTTTGTGTTCAAAACTCACATGAATTTACAGGCATACCCCCCATTTTTTCATATAAAAGTAAAAGATCATCTATCTTCTCATTTTTTTCACAATAATTTTCTAGTTATCGCTCGATGTTGATTTTTTCCTTGTGTGTTTTGAGTTTTCAAACTGTTTTTGACATCTTTAAGTGATAAGGTTAATAATTTTCATTTAAAGTTTCTTTTGAGTTGAATTTTATTTTTTGGTACCCCTAAAAAATTTTCCTAGACCGAACTTTCCCCTACTAATACACACAATTAACAAGATACTATTTGTCATTCAACAAGTAATGCAGAATCACACCCACAATACATTTAATTTTAATTTTCAAAAGTGTGAAATGTTAACTATATAACGTGTTCGAATTCCAGCGGTGAAGCGCCTGACCACAGGACTTGCCTAGAGTTATAGTCGAATTCCCACTGAGACAAATGTGTCAGGGTCACGATCGCGGGTCGGTCTCTGACCCATGGGCAACGATTAACCGATCCGAGTTTGACCCGATCTATGCTGGGGTCGCATGACACAAATCCCTGTGATTATTCGATTATTCCGATAATCGAATACCACAGATTACGTAAAATAAAATAAAATAAAATTATATAACGTGTTCACTTCCACGCTCTCTAACGGCGCGTGGATTGTGAGCGTCATCCTCGTTGAATAAAAAAGAACCAGAAAACAAAAAATCACTTCAAACGACTCGAGCA
>JAOWBN010207341.1:0-14231 GCA_028565015.1 Pinguicula moranensis | reverse complement strand
GCTCAATAAGGTTAATTTTCCTTTCTTATGTTTGTCTTTTCTTTTTATTTTATATGTTTCTTTTTTGAATGGTGATATATGTTTGTCTTCTTATAGGTTTTGACGATCATCGTCGATAATGTTTAGAGGCCTTGAAGAAGAACATGCAAATTGACATGGAGGTTGATGGATAAGGAGTTGTTGGACGAATTGAGCTGCAGGCAGGTCCTAGAGTTTGGTCCTATTGAAGGTGGAGTTTTGTTGGGCCATGATAATTTGCACATGAGGTGCTCGACACACATTTTGAGCTTCATTGTTTAAGATGGATTGAAGGAGCTAGATACATCAATAACCAAGATGACAACGATGATCAAATATGTCAAATCTTCCCCTCAACATAAGAAAATTTCAGAAAGTACGTGGAATAAACCTCAGGCAGTGGTTTCTTGCAGATGGACCTTATGTACTATGTGGAATTTCACCTACCACATGCTTCAGTCTGTACACCAATATGAGGTTGTCTTTTGGAGGATGTTGATGTACGATGATGGCTTAATGGAGATTCTGAATGAGCGAGGAGAGGATGGAAACAGGCCAACAACCCATGACTGAGGTCGCATAAAAATATTTGTGAGTTACTTACAAGTGTTTTATCAAGCTACATTGACTTTCTCCGCATTGATTTCCTGCACTGCAAACCTCTTTTTCAGGGAGTTGTACAATTTGAAAAGGGAATTGAATACATTTATGGATGACAGATACACGTTCTTTAAAAAGATGGCAAAGAGGATGCACAAAAAGTATGTCAAATATTGGGAAGAACTTTATGATGAGGATGGGCCGATGCTTCGTATGAATAGGTAATGTTATTGCTTACTTTGTTAATTGTTACAATTTCATATGCTACATACATATGTATATTTATCTTATGTTTAATGTTGCTTGTATTGAATATGAACATATTTTTATTTGTGCCAACAATTCTTGACCCGAGGTGTAAGCTCAAACGGTTCGAGTATTGGTTGCCAAAGATTATCAAGATCGACGAAAGCGCCAAAGTGGTTGAGTTAGCTAAGAAAAAGATAGAAAATCTATACTCTCAGTATGATTCCCTATATGGTGGAAAAAATTGCTCTTCTAATGTTCAGGATCAGGAAGGGGCAACATCTAGCAGTGTTTTGGTAGAAAATCCATTTGCACATGGATGGTTACAACAAATGAAAAGTCAACCCAACAAATAGACCGAATTGGAGCTATACTTGTTTGTTAGCCCCAAGACCTTTAAATGCAATATTTTAGAATGGTGGAAGAACAACGATGTTAGGTATCCGATGCTTGTTAGAATGGTTCGTGACTTGCTTGCAATGCTTATATCGACAATGCCCTCAGAAGTTGTGTTTAGTATAAGAAGCCGTGTTCTTAATTCTTATAGAATCAAATTGGGCCCATGCATGGCAGAGAGTCTGATATTTTCTCAAAATTTGTTGAGGGATCATAGTGAGCTATCTTCTCGAGGTCATGAATATGATAATGGCTTTGAGGAACCAAATACGTATGAGTTTAACAGAGGTGATATTTAATATTTATAATTTCATATTTTTCATATTTTAAATTTATTTACGTCTTAATTAATTAAATGCTATTTTTTAATTTTTATTTCTGCAGAGCTTGCATCAAATCCCTGCAACATACTTGAGGGGATCAGACTAGACAACCTACATATTTGAGATGAAGATCATGCTTCATGCAACTGAATCGAGCACCTTTTTTTTTTATCTTGCTTTCATGACTATGACTTCATGCTATGTTAATTTAAGTTTGTACTTTGTTTTGACTTGTGATGTTTGGAGTTAACAAAGTTTACTTGTTATGTTTCATTATGTCGATGGTTCAATGTTCATTTAAGTTTGTACTTTGTTTTGACTTGTGATGTTTGGAGTTATTGTTGGGAACTAAGTTTACGTGTTATGTGTTCATTATGTTGATGGTTAACTTATTATTCTACATTCCGTTCATGACTTTGACTGGTTTTGATTCTCTTGTTGTGCTGTTTTATGAAGTTGAGACAAGTGGTTGTTAACTTATTATTCTGGTGCATTTTTCATGTTTATAGCTTATTTTCAAAACTTAAGAACAATAGTATGGTGGGTACTGGATTTTCATTTTTCACATATGCTTGATTGAGATAAAAAACAAACAAACAATTTTTTTTATGGGAATCCGGGTGCTCCGTTCTAGTTCTGGAACCCTAAACTCCCAAACTAGTCGGGAGTTCGGGGTTCTGGGATGGAAACAAGAATGACTATTCCACTCTTGAAATGTTTTGGTTTAGGAATGAGTGAAGCCTATTTCTGGACCAAAATTCCGAATGATCACCCCTATTTTTAAATAATAGCATACAACCTTTTATAAGTTAGTTTTTTTTCTTGAAAAACTGCAATAATGGCTCCTACATTAACATAACTGAGAACAATAATGCATGAAGTTAGTTTATATACGTGTGATAATAATTTTGTGTAATCATTGAAATATTTTAATAATTCTAAAAGTTTTTCACACTCGTTCCAATGGTTTGATGTATATACATATTTGAGAATCTATTATAAATAAAGAACAGTTTGTAAAAGTAAAAAGTAAAGTCCAATTGTTGATTCATCTAGAGAAATTTATGGGCCTAACATTGCTATTTTTATAAAATTTAAACAAATCTTTCGTTACTTTAGGTTTAGTAACAAAAAATTTGATAGTATTTTTAATGGGATGTACGCTTAAATCAATATATTTTCGAGCATATTGTACACATAAATTAATAATATGACAAATACATCTTATATTAAAAAAACGACCACCAAAAAAAATTCACATAATTCTTTTAAATCATCTATACATGTATCATTATTAGAGACGTTATCAAACAAAACGCTATATACACATTGTAGATTATATTCTTCTAATATTAACATGATCATATTATATATATTTTGTCCATTGCAAATGGAGCTAGAAGAGTCATCATTGACAATTCTTTTAGCTTTGTACTAATAATGGGCTAGAGCATAATGACTCTATTAAATTCCAGTGCTTCTATTTAATGAAGTTGCTAGAACTCAATACATCAAATGATGCAATGCATATTGGGTCGCAACGAAAACGATCTCTTTATATAATTACAAGGGTAAGGCCGTGTACATCTGACCTCCCAGACACCACCCTAGTTGGAAATATACTGGATACGTTGTGGATTGTGGATATTATATATATTTTGTGCAATATGTAATTTATCAAACATCCTATAAACTACTATCTTTTTTTTATATCATCCATACATTATCTATTCAATAACAATTTATTCTCATATAACTATGAGTTTGTCAATGGTAAAACCATGTATCGCTACATATATAAATCTTTTGTTCAATAGATAAAAAACTTATATAAATTAATATCTTTCTTACAAATTTAGCAATATCGCTAGTGTTTGATTTATATGAAATTCTAGTAAATGCGGGATTTAAACATGTACATGTTGGATTTCACGTGTATAATTTCACAAATTTTGATTTCACAAATCCAAAGTAATTCAAAAGATAAACCCATCTAAAACGTGTAATACATGTTCTTGAGACAAGGATAGCCAAACCTACCTTGATTTTGCCAAAAATCCAAAAGAACCGTGAAGAAATTGAGCGGTGAAAGTCACGGTTGATCATGAAAATCTCCAAAATAGAAGATCTCTGCCAAGTTCACTTCCCGGCGATCTGAAGAGGCTGCTAGACCTCAAAATCCAGCGATCACGGCGGTGGAAGATGACGTCTTGGCTGAGACGGTCGTTCGGTTGAGAAGACATGAGCAAGAAGAAGACGGAACTCGTCGTTCTCATTCTCCATGAAATCATATTTCACGTGATTTAAATCTTAAGTCATTGGGCCATTGGGCCCGATTTGATTAAATGGAGTTGGGCTCGAATGTCCTTTCCCATCAATTATATCGAGCCCAATAGATATAAATTGAGTCAGTCCCGTCGAAGCTCAATTTTTTCTCATATCCAGGTTATTAAATTAATTAATTCTAATTAATTCGTCTCGTCCCAATCTCGATCCGTTTGCGAAATTAATTATGTCTCACATAATTAATTCCTAATGCTTCAGTTCGTCAAATGGAGCGACCCAATATGATCCATATCTAGATCAGTAGTAAATTAATCTCATTAATTTACAGATCATAAGCGGTATCTAGCAATACATTATGATCAGATCTAATATAGATAAATCTTGATCCTTTAATCTCATTTAGTATTAATTCTTTCATCACTTAATATCCAATAATTAATGTCAAGCTTAGGAATGTGTCATCCTTGACTATTAATTACTTTCTTGATTTAATATGTGACTATCTCATAATCACAAATGCATTCTTAACAATTAAACTGCATCAAGGGGCCCAAAGATATTAATAATCTCATCCAATATAGGATGGACAAAAGTATTATCTTGATATTTCATAACTTCCAGTATGAATCTTGCATATTTGGATAACTTACCTTTATAACCATTCGGTTAAAAGGAGCATTTAATAACCTCACGTAATACACATTTATCACCCAAAATTATGAATATATCAGATAACTGAATTAATACTATATGACTTTGCTGATGACACAAACACAACCCATACAGCAAGTCAATATAGGTCAAGCTCAATACTCATGTACCCCGTACATTCATATTTCATGTGATTAAATAGATACCTCGTATCAATGATCTATGAAATATGATCATACATTAATCCACATGCTAGTCCATATAGTCATCTAGTTTTTCCTTTGCTAATGACTTGAGACTAGAGACTAATTTAGAGTTTTAATTAATTCATGGAGTTTCACAATTCGAGTTTTCAACCCAAATGATTCAAAATGTATACAAAACTCAAGAAACAAAATTATATACATCATTCACTATACATGAAACTAACAAGTGCATCATCAACTGATTGGTGCTCTAGGTCACTAACTAAAACTGGCCGTGTATAATTAAGATATAATAGACAACCAATGAATTTCCTGTACTTCTCTGGATTGTGATAAACAGGGGAGGTGTCCTGATCTAAGGATTTAAATTTGAGATCACTGGGTAAGGGAGTTGAAGTGACTGTGAAATCTAAAAAATCCAGATAGGATTCAAATTTGAGATCACTGACTTATGTAAATACCTTGCTGAGACTGAGCAATTTCCATACCTAGGAAGTATTTGGCATCCCCAAGATCCTTAATGGTGAATTCCTTAGCCAGATAGTGCTTAACTTTGGTACCACCTTCAATTCCAGTGAGCAGTACATCATCAACATATACCAAAAGATAGAGTTCACATGCCCCTTGTTGTAGCATGAATAGACAGGGATCTAAGCAAGACTGTTTGAAACCGTAGTTCTGCAGTTTTGTTGTGAATTCCTGGTTCCATTGGCGTGAAGCCTGTTTCAATCTATAGAGAGATTTCTTGAGTTTGCAAACTTGTCCTTTTGTTACTTTTGCATAACCCAAAGGAGGGTGCATATACACCTCTTTATCCAAGGACCCATGCAAGAAGGCATTATTAGCATCCATTTGTTGAATATTCGAGCATGTTTGAGCTACCAAAGCAACGAATACTCGTACAGTGACTGCTTTTGCAACTGGGCTAAAAATCTCATGAAAATTTTCTACTTCAACTTGGGTATTACTTTTATCTACAAATCTTGCTTTGTATCTTTCAACAGTGCCATCGGGCTTTGTATACCCACTTAGAATAAATTGCCCTTTTTCAGGAGGGAGTGAGGTGATATCCCAGGTATCATTGTCTTCTAATGCCTACAACTCAGTGTTCATAGCTTCCATCGATTTGTGATTGTTCCTGGCCTGATTGAAGTGTTTAGGTTAATATATGGTGGACAGATTTGCCACAAACTGTAGGTAGGATCCAGTGAAGATACTAGATGAATCTGAAGGAGATGGTGTACACAATGAATCTTCTAAACAATTAAAAGAAATATGATCCTCCAACCAAACAGCTGGCTTTCTCTATCGTTGACTTCTTCTGAACAAGGGATCAAGGGTTCCAGTGACATTCTGTAACTCTATCCCAGAAGAAGTAGGGACATTAGTGGAGATAGCTTGATCATTATTTTGGATTGTTGTATCCAAATGAACAGCACAGTCTGGTAAAGTTGGATATACCGAGAAATCACATGCAGCAGGTGAATCTGAAGAATATGACCAGGGCAGCTGTTCAGGATGCTCAGATATTCCATCAGATAAGCCAGGTAATATGGATTCATGAAAGAAGACATTACAAGATACAATAAGTTTTTTCAGTTAGGGAACATATACCTTATATCCCTTTGATGCTGTGGATAAACACCTCCTTCAAAGCTTTGTGATCAAACTTCTCTCTGTCAAGATTTGAGTTCCACAAAACACCTGCTGCCAAACACCCGTAGTGAACTGAGATCAGTTTACATTTAAACAGCATCTCGTAAGGAAACTTCCAATCAAGTGTTCTGCTAGGCCATCATTCATGAGAAATGTAGCTGTTAATATTGTTTCTCCCCAAAAAGCTTTGGATAATGTGGATTGAAACAAAAGAGCTTTGGCAATTTGCAATAATGTCCCGTGCCTTCTCTCTACTATTCCATTTTGTTGAGGCGTATATGGACAACTTTTCTGATGGATTATTCCAAACTCTGCAAATAGTTTGTCGCATTTCAAAAAAATTGTCCCATTGTCTGTCCATATGTCTTTTATTGTATTCCAAAACTGCGTCAAGATCATTTTGATGAAGCTACTCACCAACTAGAGCACTTGATCTTTGAATATGAACAAGTAGGTCCAGGTGCACTTGCTGTAATCATCAACCACAGTTCAAAAATAATGACAATTGCTCAAGGTCGGTCTTTTATAAGGTCCCCAAATATTCATGTGTACTAAGTCAAAGCAGTTTGTGATCTGCTATTACTTTCATTGAACGGCAGTTTGCATTGTTTAGCAAAAGGGCATATTTCACACAAAGTCATCCTTTTTATCATGTCTGAACTTACAACTGAATCACCAAGATGATAAAGCACATCTACAGACGGATGATGACCAAGCCTATTATGTAGTGTTTTAGCATCAACAACTGTACAAGCATGACTTGCTTTACTCCTAATACTTTCAGTCTTAAAAGACAACAAACATCTCAGCATAGAATCTGAATAAACATTCTGAAAATGAAGAACTATTGCTGGATCAAATGATGCTGAGTTTAGCATGCATAGATCTTTTATAACTCTTCCCACACCTAGAACCTTGTGGCAGTTAGGGTTCTACACAAGACAAAATTCAGGGAAGAAGCTGGATCCAACTACTGAAGATTTCATAAGCTTTCTTACTGATAACAAGTTGTACTTATAGATAGGCAGAAATAAAGTGGATTTTAGCATAACCGAGTCATGAATTGTCAAATCTCCATTACATAGGACAGGTTTATGCTGTCATCAAGCAACCATACTAGTGTGAAACTATCAAGGTTGTTGTCATTATGCATTATTTTGACATTGGTGCACATGTGGCTGGTTGCTCCAGTGTCCATAATCCAATCATCATACAAAATATCACATGATTTAACTATATAGAGCAAAGGTAAAGCAATTGTACCAGCAAAATTTCCAAAGTGTGCCATGTTAACCTGCTGCAGATATGATGTATTCATTGCTGCTTTGCCTTTAGCCAACCTCTGAAGTTCCTGCTGCATACCCTCGATCACCTCATACAAATTTGTCATGCTATCAAATTTGGTGCAGTCCAGTGGTGTAGTTCCAGCCTGAAAGGCTGTGGTAGATGGTTTGCCTCTCTTTTTTGCATTTGGCCACCAATCAGGATAACCTTTTAGTTTAAACCAGTTCTTTATGGTATGCCCATAACGTTGGCAATGAGTACAATACAAGCTACACTTATCCAGCTTTGGCCTTTTCTTCCCATCCCTCTTCCAAGACTGATCTGCGTTGTTGCATGCCATACATGTTGCATTCATGCCATCACTTTTAACAGCAGCATTAGTGCTTACCTGTCTATGTTTCTCTGCAGTCACAATCATGTTATAGACACGATCAATGTTAGATAATGGATCTATGTAAATAATCTGACTTCGCTCTGCATCATATATATCAATGATCCCCATCACCTTGTCCCCCATTATCCCTCTTCTGCAATGAGTCCCCTACATATCCAGCAACTTGAGGAAAAGTCGCAACTGTTCAATTGAACCCACACTGCCTTCAACTTAGCAAAGAACTCACAAATTGAAATGGAGCCCTGTCTGAGCACAACCACGGTTCTCTTCGGTTCGAACAAATGTGGGAGATTTGTTGTTCCAAATCTCTGCTCCAAACTAAGCCACAATTTTCATGAGTCATTAATGAATATGAAAGTTTTCATTAAATCTGGTGTGATAGAGCTACGAATCCAAGAACACACTAAACGTTTTACTCTTTCTCATTTTAGTGCAAGTGGGGAATCCTCATCTGGTTTTTTAAGAGTTCCATCAACAAAGCCTACTTTCAATTTAGCTTCTAAAGCAGACAACACGGTACTCTTCCATATTAAGAAATTAGTTTCATTAAGTGAACTATTATATCCTTGCCCAACCAGATATCCTCTTTATATTACAGTGATAGCTCACCAAACTGAAAGGAGCTATGTACCAATAGATCCCAAAAAGGCTATTGCTAAGTTGATAGTCATGATATCTAGGTTTGGTGAAGAGCAGATGATGGCGATGAATTGAATGCGGAGATGCTTGTGCATTCATGAGGTTAGGAGAGCCATGTACCTGATCACCCTTAGCTATACTGGAGGGTATGTCGGAAGGGCAGGATATACAGTTCATGATCAAGGAATTAAACACTGAATTCATCCTTTTAGGATAATTGCTAAAGGGACAGCTAAGCCTGGGTCAGTACAATTTCGTTTTTGTTTCTTTATTTTTCTTTTCTTTAATTTTAACCCTGTAAATACATTTTACTATATATAAAATTTTGGCTTATCAAAAAAAAAATAGTTTCATTCAAAAGCACTATAACCAATGCCACAACTGGACTATCGGATCCGTGTACCTGGAGTTGTTCTTCCAAAAGGTTCTCTTTGCGCTTGCTAATCAATTGTGCGATTTCCTCATACCTTTTCTTGGCATTCTTTGCTTCTAGTAATTCACGCTCTTTTACTGTTAAGTCAGCCATGACAACCGCTCGAAATAAGTATGCTCGAACAAATAACCTTGGATAGTAACAACACACCGTGAATGATATGTGCAAAACAGAATCTTTCACACAAACAATTGAGTTAATCGATTTGCAACGTTGAGTAGATCCAACACTGCTCTGATACTATATAGAATTTTGTAAGAATCAACAAGCAATTTTAGTGCAGATTTCTGCTTTGTTTGATCGGACAGAAAAACTTTCAGAGAAGTAGTTGCTTCAATTTTTTTTTGTATTTTCAGTTATATTTTTTGTACAATTCCATATCAATATTTAAAGGCAACATATTCAACTTACAGAAACATGTTTTTCAACTTCCACGTCTCTATAAGTAATGGACAATGTGTCTAACTACAAAACCATCTAATTGAGACCAATCTGTGCCACATGATTAGCCTGGATTGTGTGGCTGCGACTTAATTCCCTTTGTTGGATCAGCAACATGAGCAAATTTTGGCAACAGTGCATTCATATGGACAGGAGCTACCAAGCAGTCAGTGACCTCATCTGGTGATACCTCAATTGGACTAATGAAGATTGCAGACTTATTCTTCAACATCTTTCTTCCGTGTTTCTTTTGTCTGGTTTTCGACTTTATTTACTAACCCTTTTCAGTAGACGTGTTTTATTTATATTGTTGCCTGGCGCCTATTCTCGCAGAAGACGCCTACCTTTTCATTCCAATCGCTTCATTTTTCCAGAATTTTTATTTGGTAATTTATTTCCCAATAGTTCAATCTGGAGACAAACAGATACACGGATCGGTAAAAGGCATTATCTTTTCTTTTTCGTTAACTCTCTAAGACATTCTCCAATTCCTTCCACTAACCTCTTGCAACTTCTTGTTGATCCATACTCGTAGGTTGTACGATGACCTACATCCTTTCACTGGACTCATTTTTTCTGACGGTTTGTAGCTTAAAAATTCACGTCGGACAGAATAGTAATTGTCCTACTGGCTAGTTATTCAGTTTTATTCAATAACAATTCGATGATTTAAAATTAAGTCCACAAGCCGGACTTTATAGTCGAAAATCATGAGTAATCGAAATTGGCCAAAAATAGCAAAATCCCAAAAATTACTCCTTATTAAAATTTAAATAAAAACCAACCAATCTACAAGAAATTAGGCCCAAATCGGGATTAATTGACGTTCCTAATTGATAGATTAATTTATGATTCAAAATAGCAAAATTAACTAAAACTAATAATTCAAAAGGGAAGATAGCCTAATTTGAAAACAACTTATTATGGAAAAAACGTGCACACTGAAAAGACGTTTCCGAATTAAGTTTTATGCGCAATTCTGATAACTGTAGTCAAATATATGCCCAAAATACTGGAATGAACCCCAATTAGGAAAATGTCTCTATTACCTCCTAATTTTATAGGTTCGCCTTCATCAGTATCTCTGGGTTGGAAAGAACTCAACCTCGAGTTCGGACTAAGGACACTGGGATCCCAAGATAAGCATAATGGACAATGAATGACGATTATCAAAAGCAGAAATGAACATGTCCGCCAAGATAGCCCTATCAACAACATCTTTTCTCCCACTCAGAACGACAATAAGCTTCATGCCTGCTCTCTGACAACCTCCTCTCACTCTCTTGGGGAATGGATTAAAATTTCTAAATGTTGAAAAAACAAAGATTGCTCCCTCAATAACAAGATGAACTTCATCTGGACAAACGTGACATGGCATAGGACAATTCTCGATGTCCCAAGAGATCTGTGACTTATTTGCACATTCTTGCTTGAATGGCTGATTCATCTACTGCCTTAATAACTTGGTCCGTCAATTGGATCGGCGCCGCCAAGGTCTGCTTCACTAAATTCTCCATCAAAACATAATCAGATAAGTGAAAACCTGGTGACTCGTCGTACTCAATTTTTTCCTCGATATGATCTGAATCTATATAAAAAAAATAGGAGGACCTTTACTTTTCCACTATCACCCCCAAAAAATCAAACTCTGCCATACTCAGCGTTGTTATCCAAATCTTCTTCTCCATACGACTTGACAAACAAGTAATATTCAAATTCCTCAAGATTGTCAGGAGCCTTCAAATTTTGCGCTGCAAGGCACTGGGACAAATCTGTGACTTGCCTCTACAAATCCTCAGTCGTCATTACGTCCTGATCATCGCGAACACGATGTTGGGCTTCCTCACTCGGAACCTGCCTACGACGACCATGAACATGAACATGATCCTGTGCACCACATCCTTGTGCTACAGTTTCGACCATGTTGAGTTCCTAGGAATATGTTGATGCTTTGATACTAACTGACACCAGGAAAAATAGTGATTATCCTGCAGGTTAGTTAAACCAGACGAATTGCAAGGAAAAACAACAGAAATTGGCCAAAAAACTAGAAAAATATTCTATAGGGTTTCAATTTTATTCAATAACAATTTGATGATTTAAAATTAAGTCCACAAGCTAGATTTTATAGCCGAAAATCGTGAGTACTCAAAATCTGCCAAAAATAGCAAAATCCCAAAAATTACTCCTAATTAAAGTTTAAATCAAAACAAGCAATCTGCCAGAAATTAGACCCTAATTGGGATTAATTGACCTTCCTAATTGATAGATTAATTTATTACCAAAAGTAGCAAAATTAACTAAAACTAATAATTTGAAAGGGAAGATAGCATAATTTGAAAATAACTTATTTTGGGAAAACGTGCACACTGAAAAGATGCTTTTGAATTAAGGTCTTTCGTGCAATTCTGATAACCGTAGCCAAAGATATGCCCAAAATACTGGAATGATCCCCAATTAGGAAAATGTCTTTATTACTTCCTAATTTTCAGGTTATCCTGCATCAAAAATCTGTTGATTCCTCCTCTTCAACCATTGTACCAGATCATCCCTAAACAAATCGCCTTCCAAGCTTCTCTGTTCTCCTTCGTTTTAAGCATTCCCCATAGGTTCTTGACGCCCGACATAGTTCAACCCCATCCATTTATACAACCTCTCCCATTGTTATAGGATTTTGTGTTAAGAATCTTGAGGTCTAACAAGTCTGGGAATCGAACAATTATTATTCAATGTGAAAGTGGCTTAAATAGCCTTATACAACTACTTGACCGAAAGGAAAGGCTACTGAATTGCAACTGAAATAGAAGACTCAAAACATGACTAAGACAAATTCAACCTCAAGAATAGGCAGGGGACTTGGCAACAACCCCATTGGTTTGGCTCTTCATTCACTCTGTTAAAGTAAGTGTTCCTGCATCACTTAGTTTATTAGCTTCCGGATGTCTCTGAATTGGCTCTTCATTTAACTTGCATAGACGATGTCACATACCCCTAGCAGCTTTCGGAGTTTCTAAAAACTGTCAAGCTTCAACGACTTGGTAATTATATCCACAATATGATCCGGAGTTTGCAGTGGACCAACTCAATAGTTTCTTCCTTAGTGAGATCTCTTAAGAAGTGGAACCTTTCATCGATATGTTTATTGCGTTCGTGCATAACTGAATTTTTGGATAACTTGATCAATAAATTGTTGTCACACATCATCGTGATGCATTATGTTCCAGCATGTCCAAACTCTTTTAGAATCCTTTTCATCCATATGCCTTGGCAAGCACATATTGCAGCGGCTACAAATTCAGCTCCTGTGGTTAATAAGGTTACAATGGGCTGCTTCTTTGAACACCAAGAGACAACGCTTGAATTCAGTAAGAACACATAACCGTTTTTCGTCCATGTCCTCGTCATAATCACCGTCTGTGAAGGCTAGCAGATCACCATCTCTTCCATTTTTTCTAGTGAAGTCCATAACTCACAATCCCTTTCGAATAATGAAGTACTCTCTTTGCTACTTGGAGATGGAGCTCCATTGGTTTTTCCATGTATCTGCTTAGCAAGCTGACACCAAACATAATGTCTGGTCTAGTATTGGTGAGATACATCAGGCTTCCGATGAGCTATTTGTATTGCACCTCATCAACTAGAGTTCCATCTCCTTTTTTGCTCAATTTGAAGCCTGGCATCATTGGACTGTTCACCGAGTTAGTCTCTAGCATTCCAAATCTCCTTAATACCTCTAAGGCATACTTCTTTTGATATATAGAGATCCCATCAGAACTTTGCAGCACCTCAAGACAAAGAAAGAATCTCATCTTCCCCAAATCAGACATATCAAATGCTCTCAACATGGAACTCTTAAATTCGGTCAAAATAATTTCATCATCACCAATATAAATCAAGTCATCAACATAAACACTTACAATGATGATTTTCCCTAATGTGTTCTGCTTTGTGAACAAAGCTTGTTCACTGCCGCACCTCTGGAAGCCTTCTTTAAGGAATTCTGCTTCGATCCTGCTAAACCAAGCGCGAGGAGCTTGTTTTAATCCGTACAAAGTTTTGTGGAGTTTGTATACTAGGTGCTCTATGCCTTCTACTTCAAATCATGTTGGTTGCTCCCACATACACTGCTTTACTTAGTTCTTCGTGCAAGAAGGCTGACTTGACGTCAAACAAAAAAATATTCCAATTTTTTTGGACTATCAGAAACAATGAGTGGATTATATGCTAAGGGGCATACTCAAAGGGCAAACCAACATATACATATATTTGAGTTCTAAAGGGATGAAAATATTTTGAATGCTCTCAACACAATGCACAAATCTAACTAACCTCATCAGAAATGCAATCAACACAATGCATAATCTAACTAACCTCATCAGAAATGCAATCAATACAATGCACAAATCTAACTAACCTAATCATAAATGCAATCAACACAATGCACAAATCTAACTAACCTCATCAGAAATGCCCTCAACACAATTCACAAATTTAAATAACCAAATCAGAAATGCAATCAACACAATGCATAAATCTAACTTTCCTCATCAGAAATGCCCTCAATACAATGCACAAATCTAACTACCCTCATCAGAAATGCCCTCAACAAAATGCACAAATCTAACTAACCTCATCAGAAATGCAATCAATACAATGCA
>JAOWBN010207330.1:0-14232 GCA_028565015.1 Pinguicula moranensis | reverse complement strand
CGTTTAAGTATTTGCGCAAAACACTCCCGCTTTTAAAAATAATAAGAAGTAGTAGAAGAAGTAGTAGAAGAAGTAGTGGAAGAAGAAGAAGAAGGCTTGCGCAAAACAGGGCCT
The DNA here is from genome assembly GCA_028565015.1 of Pinguicula moranensis. Classification (NCBI taxonomy): domain Eukaryota; kingdom Viridiplantae; phylum Streptophyta; class Magnoliopsida; order Lamiales; family Lentibulariaceae; genus Pinguicula; species Pinguicula moranensis. The sequence continues at coordinate 14,118 of JAOWBN010207330.1, read as the reverse complement.
AAGAAGGCTGCGCAAAACATGGGCTAAATATCTCCTATGTTTGGTATTCCATAAGTGTCGCTGCTTTCCTCACCAACCACCACTTGCATTTCATTGATGCCCAAAGGCACCCTCTGAGCATTGATGGTCTAGCTATTCCCATGTGTAATATAGGGGTCGGGCGTGGGGTGGAGGTAGTATATAATTAATGTTAGATCTTATATTTATCCAAAAACGATTATGGGATCATTTCATACTGGGACAATTTTGATCCATTTCTTGGGGAATAAAACTGTCTTTCAAAAATTTGCTCCCCTAATCTTCCCGGCTCTCCCAAAGTAAGGGGTCCTGACATTACCAAGAATTATGAGTTAAAAGCATAGGTAGAGAATAGTGGTCGCCAAAGGATAATGTCAATCCTGTAATGTTGCTTGTTCCTTGCGCCATATAGCCAAGTTAGCCTCTAAGTTGAATGGATTGAAGGATCATCTTGTCACATGAAGCAAGGATGTCTTTGGCCATGTGTTTCGAGATCTGGAGGAGCTTCATACAGCGATACAGGACCTAACCACTCGATTTTCTGGTGATCAATTTTTACAAGCTGACCTTGATCAGCTTTATCGGGATTATGAGCTTTGCTTACAACAATAGGAGATTTTGCAAAAGCAGCAGAGCAGAGGAAAATGATTATGGAAGGAGGACCGGAACACTTCCCCTTTTCATGACATTGCACATCATAAGTCTGCTAAGGTACCCATCTCCCAGATTACTCTCTTTGATGGTGTTCTAATTACAGACAGGGCTTTGATCCTTAAAGGAGCATTAGATTATTTCAGAGCATATTCACTGAGTAGGATGCGCCTTCCATACCCTACCCCCGTGAGATCCCAAATGCTCTTATGCCAGATCTAGCTGATATTGCTCAATATAACATGGCGTTGCTACGCTTTATTCCGACTATGGTCTCTGCAACGAACAACCAACTTATATATCCATCGCTTGGGAACATCGAAATGCACTGAACGATATTGATGCAAACTCAACCCACCCCTGGTCTGGATGGAATTTTTAGTACCTTTTACATAGCATGTTGGTATAATATCCACGAAGACCTTTATGCGAGTATGATGGATTTTTGGAGTGGCAACCCCCCTTCGAGTTTCTTACTATGCTTCAACGTTGTTGTTTCTCCTAAGTGTGCTACGCCGTCAACTTTCTCAAATTTTTTGCCCAATAAGCTTATATCAGTTATCCTCGAAGATTAGTTCTAAAATACTTGCCAAACGTTTGATCTCAATTCTGCCCCATAGCATCTTGGAGGCACAAGAAGGATTTGTTGTTGGGCGCGGTATTGCTAATAATATCACTCTCACTCTGGAGATGGCTAAGCCTACACGAGGAGGGAATATGGTTCTTGGATTTCTTTGCTAGCCCGCTTGGTGAATTTTTCGCCTTAGTTTTCAATTTTTCTTAGTGGAGTTCTTGGTGATTTCTTTCAATCATCATGGGGTCTAGGACAATGTGATCCACTATCTATCTTGGTATTTATCCTTAGTGAGAAGCTGTTCAGCAATGGATTGGCACACTTGGTGTCATCTGGTCAGATCTTACCTTTTTCTCTTCCCCGTGGCTGCCCCATCGTGTCTCATACACATCTTGAGTAATTAATAACTTCCAGAATTGATCTCGCATTCAACACCTCATGGGGACCTATTTCTTCAGCATGAATTCGAATAGGAGAAGAATCAGAGGGGGACCTCGCTTCACTTACTTTCAATTCAAGGATCCTGCCCAAATTCCATTCAGCCATTCTTTCATCAACAGGCCAACTGATCATTTTGTAAAATGAACAAAGCCAAAACGATTTGCCTAGTTAATCAATGTCTTTGGGAGGTGCACATCGCAGACTGGTCCATGTACAAAAAATATTATCCACATCTCATTCTTTTGCCAAGAAGGAGAGAAGTTTGTAAAGTGAAATGATACATAGTCTGAGTGAAGATTTGTGATAAACGGAGAAAGGATATTCTTCGCAGAGATTGAGGCGCTACCCTGATTATGTTCCTTTTCCAATCTGACTAAGCTAATGACTTTCATTCATCTTTATGAGGCCATCTCAGGATAGGAAATTAATTTGGCAAAGAGCAACTTTTATGTCCATGATAGTTTTCCCCTGGACTGGGCGGCACATGCACAGTCTCTTACGGGGCTCTAGAGAGGCGTTTTCCCTTTTGGTTACTTGGGGTTGTCCTATCCTCTGGGGGCGTACTCCCCAAGCCCTTTTCTCTCCTCTGTTTGACAAAGTGCGTAAAAAATTAGCTGGTTGGAAATAAAACTTGCTCTCTTTAGTGTGGGGGAGGGGGAAGGGGTTGCATGATACTTATTCAGTTGTCTTGAGTTCTCAACCTGTACATATATTTCCATGTTCAATCTTCCCAAAGTGGTCATTGATAAGCTCCACAACATATACTAGATTTGTTTTTTAGGGCGACTCAGAGTTTGACAAACGGCGTCGACCGCGCTCTTGGCTGGACATTTGTTCCCCAAAAGAGGAGAGGGGCTTGGATTTTAGGATTTTATTTGACGTTGCTCGTTCTTTGCATGCTAAGCTCGCCTGGAAGGCTGTCTCTATCGACTCTGTTTGGGCCTATTTTACTTGTGCTAAATGATTGTCACGGAGCACCCACCTCTCTTTTTATTGTGCATCATTGTCATCTTCATCCCTTTGGTAATCAATCTCTTCACATTTTTGGATAATATCTAACAATTCAATTGTGGGTATGATTTTTGACACAATCTCTTTATGGTATGATGATCGGTCAGGGGCGAGGAGCTTGACATCCAGGGGTTGGCCAATCACTTTTCCCTGTTTGCAGTTGATTGATGTTGTGCAGTCATCGGTGGATCTACCACCTCTCATCCCTCAACAGCATATCATGGATGAGCTATTTTTCAAAAGCATTTGCTTCATAGGATCACTTGACATTCGAATTTGGAAGCCTGACTCACATGACAAGTTTACTACAAGTATGGAATATTCTTCGTTGGGCCCAGTCTTCCCTGTTCCCCTTCAAGGTGGCTTGGTATCTCTCCATTCCTCCAAAGATCGGGATATTGTATTGGCGGGTTCGGTATAACATAGTTCCTACTGACTCTCTCATACATTAGTAAGGCATTCCCTTAGCATTTATGTGTTCTCTATGTTCTTCAGATGTCGTGAAGTCCTTGGAGCATTTGTTTATGCGGTGTCCGATTGCAATGCACGTTTGGAAATTCTTCTTCTCTTCGCTTGGTCAGCTAGTGCATTCTGGGCACCCTCATCATCTGATGCGCCTATGTAGGTATCGCTATAGAGCTAGCTCTCAATTCTCATTGCTCATTTGATTGTTCCCTCTGCTTATATTTTCGAAGCTTTGATTTGCTTGAAATGAGATTCAATTTCAAAAAAGTATTATCTCCACAGTTCTATGGTGACTCTCTAAGTTGGCCCCAATGCTTTACCCTACTCAGGTTTCCTCACCTTTCGGATTGGCCATGTTACATCATTGGCAAATATTTGTGCAACATGTTACATTGAAGCGCCTTATGGCTATTTAGTTGGGACGATCTTCCTTTGATTGGCTGAAGTTCAATATTGATCGTTCAGCCTCTAATGGTTAGTTGTATTCTTTGTGACTGTGAGGGAAATTGCCTTTCGCTTTCACTCAGCATTTATAAAGAACATCAAGCACCATGGACAAGATCTCAACTTTCCTCCATAGCCTTACCCTAGGTTACTCGCTCGGTTTGGACCACATTATCTTTGGGTCTGACTTGTTGTTGTTGGTCAATTGGTTTGATATGGTGGTATGTATCTCGATAGAGAGATATCGTCTTTATTGCATTTTTCTTCTCTTTGCAGGTTCTCTTAATTTTTCTTATTCTACAAGACTTCTGAAGTCCCACCCCACCCCACCCCCGTCTGCTGAGCTGCATACTGAATGTTTTTGGCTCCCTCGTCTTTAGATGATTTCACACTGTTAGGCTCTGCTTTTGTTTCATTTAGCTTATATTTTACTTTTTTAGTTTTATTTCTATAGCATTGTGCGCCACTGCTTTGGTTATTAGTGGAGATTCTTTTGCACCCAAAAAAAAAATCAAAACGAGTTTGTCATGCCCGGCCGAACCCATTTATCCAACCGTGTTGTCTTGTCCCGGCCCGACATGTATCATGTCAGACTTACCCGACAAGGTAAAAAACTTGGACCATTTGGCCGGTCGTTAGCGGTGGGCGCAGACTAGATTCGAATTGGATACGATTTTTTATTTTTTATTTTTTTTGGATATAGTATTGAAAATCAATAACTAAAACAAAACCCAAATAAGACCGAACATTCGGATTTGGATTCGGTTACTTTTTTTAGTTTGGTTTTCTGCTTCTTTTTTAATGTAAATAAATTTCACTTTATTTGTAGGATCCATCCATATAAAAATATAAATAAATTAATAGACAAACTTAAAGAAAATAGACCACACAATCAAATAAAAAGTACATTCCATCATCTATGCATAAGCCTTAACTATCAATAAGTTTAATTTTTCAACATGCTTTGGCTCCCAAAATTAAGAAAATACAGATTTAGATTTTTTTAATAAAAACATTCTAAGGGGGTTGTGCACCCCCACCCCCCTAATTCTCCCCGATAAAAAATGTGTAAGATGTAAATTTTCACTTTAAGAAAAAAGGTCCAATGAAATTGAGAATGATTTGTGAATTTGGGCTCATTAAGTTACAACTTGTGAAAAATCCAAAGGGGGAAAAAAATATTTTCTATAAGTCTACAAGTTTATAATTTGGGCTACAAATGTATGAGCAAAATTGTAATTAATGGGTCTAAAAGTTTTTGTTATATAGTTTGGATAACCGAAAACAAAACCGAGTTACAGTTTTAAAACCGAAATCCGATTTATATTTTGGTTTTTTATATTCGGTTATCCAAAACCAAAACAAACTGCTTGGTTAAAAATCTGAACGGTTTGAATTCGGATATCCGAACCAAATCCCCCCCCCTACCGACATGTTTAGGACTTGGCCCGACCTGGTCTATATTTCTTTTTCTTTTGTCTAAATATATAAAAATATTTTTTTTATTATATAATAAAAACCTAAAAAAGAAAATTGCAACAAGATATTTTTTGAGTATGTGTTTGAAAATTTTGCATCTTAACAAATAATAAATATATCGCACTTTATATTTTAACTCATATAAAAAGATTGTATCTAAAAACCATTTAAATTTATATCTTAAATGAACTCAAAAAAATTGTAAATTCTAGTTCAAAACAAAAAAATATAAAACTTTGTTCCCAAAAAAAATGTAAAACTTAGTTTAACACAAAAAATATTAAGCTTCTGCCTTTTCAAATAAAAATGAGATTGGGTCTTTTCAAGTAAAAATAATGGGTTGGGTTCGGAGATGGAAAAAAATAATTATTTTTTTAAAAATAAAAAATAAACGGCGGGTCGAGCCAACCACCAGCCTGAAAATCAGCCCCAACACGGCTAGCTATTTGTGTCGGACCGTCCAAGAAAAAATGGATTGATCCAGGCATGGACCGCCCAAAAAAGGGATGGACCGGGTTGGTCCACCAGGCCCAGCCCAAATTGTGACCTCTAATAGTAGTGGTAGGCATACTGGCGGGTAGGCCGACTTGGCATGACCCGTTCTTAGTGCAGGCTGATATAAGCCCGCCCATTTAGATCACTAGCCAACCGTTTTATTTATTATTTGCTTAAATTTTAATTATTTATATTATTATTTTATTGAAAAGAATAGGAAGGAAGTAGTCAAATTGGAACCCATAGCCTCTCTCTCTCAAGAAATCAGCGCTTAAACCAGTAGGCTAAACTACTTTTTCTATAACAAATTATTTTTTATTATTTATTATATAAAAGTTGTCTGGTGGGATAAACCCACATTACTAAATTTGTGCCCGCGATCGGCCCGCCCAAAAAACGGATGGGCTAGTCCTGCTCATTTTTTCACACTATCCACCACTCCCAGTTACTAGCCCGTTTACCCATTTTTTCCAGGCGCACTGGGTCTAGCTTGTTTGCCTACTTCTATATAATAGAGAATCGATTGTAGGAAAGGATTTGAATGACAATAAACTTGGGGTCATCTTCTTGTTCAATCAGAGGAAGTTTGGACTTCATGATGACTTTGTAAGCACCTTCACCTGCATATTCTTCCTTACTTGGTTTCTGTCGCCAATGGTCTTCTCCACTTTACTGCATAGAAATGGAAAAGATGTAGTTTATTAATTTTCAACCCTATCTTCTTCTCTTACTAAGAAATCCCTCACCCAGTGTTGCAGTATTTATAAGTGTACAAAGTCGAACAAGTAATAAAGTAGTGAAAATGAGTGTTGAACCATGAGGATTGCAGATGATAAGCATCAAAATTAGTAAACTTCAATCAATTTGGACAAATGATAAGTTGGTGGGTGCTAAACTACTCGATAAACATAAACATAATTAAACATGACAAGACAATAAGGTTGTGATTTGAATAAAAAAATCACTAGGATGGGGATCTAGGGCGAGGCGATTGACTTCAACACTTAGAATTCTTGGAATGTTTCTTTCTCAATTTAACCTTTTAATTATTTACCTAGTTGTCTACCGGATTATCTTAATTAGTTGTTACTCTCTTTCGAGTAATAGCAAACCTATCTCAATATATAAGCACTTATCTCTCGATTCTAGCCTAAACATATCAAGAAGCATTAAACTCATAAAATCCTCACGTGATAACACTAACTCTATAGGTATTCTCAGACTATGGTAATTAGAGTTGGTTTTACCAAATCTACTTAATCTTTGTCTCTCAACCTCCAATTAAATTTAGTGAACTAGCAAGAGTTGTCCAAACAAAGACAAGTTAATAAGAAGACACAATAAAATCAAACTTTAATAAAATCTCAAAAGCTAAACATTCAAAACAAACATTCAAGTTCACCAAGGGCTACATCATGCCCTAGAAAATGGTACGAGCATGGGCTTCAAATAAACAAGCTAATTTTGAGTTCATAGTGTCAAGAACAACAAGGAAAATGAGACCCCATTCCCGGGTGAACAGTGAACTCGCCTGAGAGCTCTTTCCCTTGCAAGCTTCACTCTCCAAGAATGATGTGTCTTCTAAAATCTCCCTCTCTTGAAGTCATTACCATCTAAAAATATCTTCTACTATGGGATTAAAAGATATTTCTCATTCAAAAGCAGGGGTAAAAATTGTCAATTTACAACAACTTATGCAGTTAAGGTTATTACAGTTTCCTGCCATAAATTCTGTGTTATCTTGTATGAAATCGCAACTTGTAAATTGGGGCCACTCCCTTGTACTTTTGGTCATTTTCCTTTGCTTCTCGGTTTGTGATCATAATCACCAATCCTAAGCAAACACATGAGAAATAGGCATCAAATCCACCGTTATTCCTTGAAGATAAGTGAGTTTTAAGTATAAAATTCAAATATGAGTTGGTACAAACCAACCTATGACCCACCACCAGCTCCATACCCACTCCTCCTTCTCTCATTTTCCAATTTATTTTATAGTCGTTCCTTTGTCAAACTCAACTCTATAAAGTCCTTCAAACCTTTTTACCAATATATTATCCGCTACCCAACTTTTTTCCAAAATTTTGGTTTGGCACTATACCGAACCTTTCTCTCAAAATTTTCTTCTAACCAGCCCCACTTTTTCAAATGTTTTGTATCTCTACCCACGCCCCTATTCCCCCTCCCAGTCCTAGTCACAACACCCCTCCCCTCACCATAAAGATTGTTTTATCCCTCAATATCTATGGAAGCAAGATGGTTACCAAGTATGTGTTTGCATTTGAGAAGAAGAGTTATTTTGTTGGAAAAATTGTTTGTTAACTGTTCTTCGAGAGATTTGGATGATGCAATGAGGAACAATTCAAAGTTGAAAGGGTGAAAATGGATGTAGTTATAGAAAAAATCAAGCATAGTTGTTGTTGTTGGTCATGAACGAATGGCCTCGTAGATATTGCAATACTGAACACGCTTCTTAACAATGTAATATTGAAGGAATTTGGCACAGCTGTATGGATATGAAAGAGCAGTAACACCGGTACATACATGATCAAAGCTACTCAAACCAATCATTATCGGAGGATGAACAAACAGCTTGCAAGAATTTTGGGGGAAGTTTATGCCCAATAACATATCTTTCTATGGATACTTCTCCAAAATAGACTTTCCACCTGTGAAGTATATAAAAATCTCACCATCAAGCTATTAGGCATTCTGTCGATGCGTCAAGCGTAAAGAGATGGATAGAATCCAAAAAGTTAGTGACGCTTGATCTTACCAAAAGGTGGAAATATACCTATTTAATGTTGGATGTTGCTATTACTCTCCAAATCATTTGGGACATATGAGGCGGATGTTGAAAGTGTTAGTACGGAACTTGCAAATTCGGGATGTCATTTTCTAACTTATTTTGACTGAAAGAAGGTAAATTTATTATGTATGTTTTTTAAGCCTTTCTATTAGTAGACTAACCAAGCCGCGACTTCGCATTATGTTATTTCACATCTTGTATTCAACTAAATCTTTCGCATTGAGATGATTCTTTTTGAAACTTTAATGGATGATGACCTTTAACTTGTAGTGGCAACAAGTCAGAAATATCATGGGTATTTTGGATCATCTCAGAAGATGAACAAAATACTATTATGATGTAATCCTTAATCCTCATTCTAAATTGGGGTTGCTAGGGTTTGCATTTGCTGAGTACAAAATATGTATGGTGGTAGTGACACAACAACGACAACGTGTATCACTTCTTCAGCTTTGACAAATAATAATTCTAGTATGGCTGATGATGAGGTTATAAAGAGGAGATATCATGAAACACTCAATCGAAGTGTTGGGGAAAACATTAAATCAAAGTTAGATGTATACTTATATGAAGTAGTGGCGGTGAATCGTGATGGTAACTTTGAAATGGTAATGGGTGGTGATAGCGAAATGAAATGCTCTACCCGTTATGAAATGGTAATGGGTGGCGATGGAGTCCCGTTTTTAATAAGAAGTCCGTCCACAATCCACAATTCATAATGTACCCAGTATATTCCCAACTAAATTTGGGTCTGGGGTCAGATTTACTTACAAAATTTATTATGTTTGTTGTCATATTTACTATTTCTTAACTTCTTATCTAACTTTTTCCGGTTTGTACCCATGATTTGGAAATTGATTTTGGGCCGAATAGCACAAAGGGGTCGATCCAAATGGCGACGTTCATTGTTGGCCCTATGATTCAGACAGGCTCAAGGGCTCAAGGGTTCAAGGGTGATCCTATTAAAAACAAACATTTTGTGCCAAGAAGGTGTTCGACCAAAAACAAAGATTGAAATCTATTATAGTCTTGTACTTTCATATGGCCGGCGGAGTTAGAATTTTGGCCGGGACTTCTCACCACGCGGCAACCGCCTCCAATTTCAACCCAACTGACAGAACCATAAAAGCACAGTCCACTTCTCCAGACAATTCTCCTCTACGTTGAGCTTGTAATCCTATTTCTCATGTTTCTTGACATGGCAATGGATCCTGGTTTTGTTTATGATGCGGGAGAATAGGAATATAAAGCACTTTCCAGATTCGTGAAATTGTGAGGGTAACTTCACTTGCGCAAATCCGTCAGTTGATCTGAACTACCCATCATTTCTGGTTGATCTCAGAACAAAATTTGTGCTCTTCCACAGGACGGTGGCAAACATCGGGAAAGGAAGATCGAGCTACTCAGTGAGATTTGAGCACATTGACGGGGTGAAAATTAGTGTAGAGACAGAGGTGCTAACCTTCAAGCACAAACATGAGAAACAGGATTACAAGCTCAAAGTGGAGGGGAATTGTCTGGTGAAGGGATTGTGCTTAATGTTCTGTAAGTTGGATTGAAATTGGAGGTGGTCGCCATGTGGAGAGAAGTCCCATTGTGGCCAACAGTCTAACACCGTAGGCGCTCGCGATATGAAAGTGCTTAAATGGAAGTGACTTGAATCTACAAGATTATAACAGATTTCATTCTCTGTTTTCGTTCTCTAAGGACTTACTTTTGTCGAACACATTCTTGGCCACAACTTTTGTTTTTAATTGGATCACTCTTGATCCCTGTCTGAATCGTCAATCGTAGGGCCAACAATGCAACGCCGTCATTCAGGTCGTACCCTTTGTGCGATCAGGACCAAAATCAATTTCCAAATCATGGGTACAAACCCGAAATCAACAACCAACCGGCTACTCCCGCAGATGAATCTGTATTCGATAACTACAGTAGGCTAAGTTCAGTTTGTTCCACCTCGCACAGTAGGCTCTTGCTGACAACATTATCTCGCCACTAGAATAAGCAAATTTTGGTGTGCCCCATGGGGAAATTTGGAGGGATGGGATTCATAAAAGGACAAGCCCACTATCGATACTCCGTTCACGATTCCGGTAAACTCACGATCTTGTGACCCGGCTCCCACTATCAGGTCCCATGGAGTTGCACCTGCCAACGAGATGGTCCCAAGATCCAGACCATCATTTCCAGCTACTCTGGACACAAAGATCCCTTTCCTGGTCGCTGAAAACATCCTGATTGCAATCACATCTTGGTATAAGTGAATGGGAGAATTAGGACTAACCTACAATGAAAGGATATTTACACCATCCGCAATAGTTTGGTAGATTTCGGCAAGTATATCGGAGTCTGATATAACCATAGTGATGCTGATATTATACATAGGTACATGAGCCCTTAGGGCGATTCCTCTTGTCGCACCTGATTCATAGCCAAAATAGTGAACTCCCTCGACATAGTTTTCGGCCGATGCCACGTGTGTTCCATGGCCGTCGAAGTCTCTTGCTGAATCCACTATATAAATGTCATGATACTCCGCATTAACACCTTTGAGGTAAAATCTAGCACTGATGAGTTTCTTGGTGCAGAGGGAGTTGCTGAAGTTTTCCCGCCATGGCAACCGCCTCTTCATCTGGATTGAACTTGATCCATTTCTTTTGTTGTTGAAACTCCTGCTCTCCGGCCAGATTCCATTGTCTGCCACGCCGATGATGGTATCTTTCCCATACTTCGAATCTGGCCAGGCACCAGAAAATGAGTTTAGGCCAAGGAAATCCAAAGAAAGCGTTGTTAGAAACTTGGTTCATCGTTTATCTCTCGAGCAAGTAATGTAGCCATGGGCATTCTTGATTTATTCACGCTGGGAGGAGGTCAGAACAAATCTGAAGCCGTCGATGGATCCATATAAGTATACAGCAATTCCGGGGCTTTTGATGTTTCTGAGACTGAGGAGAGCGTGCTTTTGGTACCAATGATGGAGACAATGGCATGAGAGTTGTGTCTATGAGGACAATGAAGATACCGGGTGTTTCTGCACAAGTTCAAAGGACAGAACATGGAAAAGCAAAACACAGAGGAAAATGAAGGTGATTCTTGCCATCGAAAAAACTCTTGGAATCGAAACAGAGCAGATGTAGAGCAAAACAGAGTTTAAGGGAATGTACATCTTAACTTGAGCTGAGTAGACTCGATGGGGCTTTAACAGAGTGAATTGAAAGCTTGTACATTCAAAAATGTAAACCAAAAACGGAAGCAAAAGAAGAAGATTACCATCAAACCAGATACTCATTTAGAAAAACTAGCTGGCGTAGAGAAAATGCAGCCTGCGCCTGCAATACTCTACAACATACAACAAAATATAAGGGTTAGTTGTTCATTCTACCATAAGGAGATAAATGGTGAGGATACTCTGGCAAATTATTTGTATTTACCGTTTGTTCAGTTGAAAACATAAATTAATAAGGCTATTTTTTAGTTTTAGTTTTACTTTTGTTTGTTTTTGCTGTACAGTTATACACAATGGTGACCTAGCCAAAATTTTAGTTGATTTTTGGGGCCATAAATTTTTAGGGGTGGGCCAAATGTTTTTAAGATATTTTGGGCATAAAAAATTTAGGAGGGGGAAGGGGAACCCCGAGCCACGTCTCCCTTGGGCCCTTGCTCCATCCTTGGTTATATGTCGATTTGGCAAATAATATATAAAATACAATAACATACCCATTATGTTCTTAATTGATTTGGGATTTGGGGATTAGATATACAACGTTTTATCATTGTAATTATAAAAAGAGGTTGTTTTCGTTATAACCCAATATACATTGCATCATTTGATGTATTGATTTTCAACAGTTTTACTAGTATGAACACTGAAATTTAATAGAATTATTTTGATCTAATCCATTATGTTACGTTTGCTCAGCTGGTTAATACTCCCCCATTTAATGAAAGATTCCGTTAATGAAATTTAACATAATCAAAATAGTTTAATACATATCACATTTAAACTTATCGTGCATTGCTAAAAAAAAAAAATCAAACCTAGTTCTAATTTATATCTATTTTTCTCTCTCTCTCTTTTTTAAAGATTTGCCTAGTTATTTATTTGACTCATTATTCACTTGAAACTTATTATAATATTTTATCTTATAATTTTATTCTATTCATATTATTTTATTATTTATGTTGTTCTGATATTTTAACTATTATTTTATTTCTTCGGTATTTCTTTATTAATTAATGTTATTTTATTTTTAGTATTAATATTACATAATTTGTTTTATTCTTCTTTTTTTTTTCAAAAGCTTTTATAAATGGCAAAAAATTTCAATTGGTTTTTTTATCTTACCAACTTGAGGCGGATGAAAGCGTTAGAAAAAATTGCATAGATGAAGTGTTATTAAGAGGAATCAGAATTCGAGTCAATGGATGAGACACAAATTTAAAAAGAAAAAGCCCACTATCGATACTGTCGAAGATGTAACCCTAAGGCATCCTGAATAGCTTCAATGCCTAAGAAATATTGAACGCAAATGATAAAAATAGCCAAAGAGTAGCTATTTTTACCACGGGGATAAATGTCTCAGAAAAATCGAGACCATATTCTTGTTCAAAGCCACGAGCCACCAGTCGGGCCTTATAACGATCAGTCAAACCATCAGATTTTTGCTTGATTTTGTACACCCATTTGCAGTGAATAACATGTTGACCAGAAGGGAGAGGACATAAAACCCATGTATTATTCTCAACTAAGGCATCAAACTCAGCCTGCATAGCAGTTATCCACTCTGGAGACGAGGCATCCTGTAAATAGGTAGATGGCTCGCGAGGAACATGAATACTGACAAGAGCCTGAAAAGGATGACGAGTAGCAGTATATAGATGATAGTCAAAAAACGATTTTGGGTGGAGCAAAACTGTCTGAGAACGAGTAACACGTGAGGTACTAGGTAGTAAATGAGGAAGTTCTGGTCCTGGAGCGAAGGTGGTTTCAAGATCAGGGAAGGAACCGAAGTAATCAAAGACCGATCCAAGGGCTGGGACTGAAGAGAAGAATCACCCAAGGAATGAACCATGGAAGCAGAACCCGAGTGCCTGGAGCTCGTAGCAAGAGAAGCGTACTGTAGTGACGGTGACAGGGTAAGAGAGGAGCCTAGTGGCTGAGCAGGGGCCGAATCACGGGGCAAATGCTCGGATGAGGATGCTGGTGCTGGTTGTGTATCAGGTGACTGAGAATCAACAGGCGAGGAGGACGATGCAGCAAGGGGACGAATCATGGAGGTAGGGCCATGGAAAAGAACTGATCTTGGGTGGTCAGAAGTAAATGTAGATGAAATATTGACAAGAGTACCAATAGAGGAAGAAACACCTGATTCAGGAACAAGTGCTGTTGAGGGACGAGTTGTTGACGGATGATATCCAACAAAAATGCACTTGGAGCTACAAAACATAAGTTTGTGAGAATTATAGGTACGTTAGTAACGGGTAGCAGGCACAGCCAAAGGAGCGGAACTGAGAATAGTCAGGTGCATACCCAAACAATTTTTCAAAAGGACTTAGATTATGAAGGACTCGAGTGGGCAGAAGATTGATAACATAAATAGCAGTGGAGCATGCTTCTACCCATAGTGTAGTGGGGATTTTGGATTGAGCCAAAAAGGTGAGTCCCATTTCAACGATATGACGATGCTTACGTTCCGCAAGGCCATTTTGCTGTGGTGTATGTAGACAA
>JAOWBN010207319.1:0-14232 GCA_028565015.1 Pinguicula moranensis | reverse complement strand
AGGATCAAAATGTGATAGTGAAGATTCATGCCAGGATATATTCTTTTCCAACTGTTTATTTTCTCCCCCTAATGTTGAAAAAATTGATTCATCAAAATGACAATCAGCAAATCTTACTGTAAATGATGGTTCTAAATATTTAATTATCGCGGGATATTCATATCGAACATATATTTACATTCTTGTTAGAGGTCGGCAAACGGGCCTCACCCGCCCATTCCGGATAAATGGGCTGAATTTTTCAGCCCAAATGCCAATTTTTTTTAAAAAGGGCCGGTCCCGCCCGTCCATTTATATATATATTTATTAATTTTAAATAATTTTTTTTTTTAATATTTATTATTATTATTTTGTTATTTTGTTATTTTTATTTTTTATTGTTTAAATAATAAAACGGACACACCGGACCAAACCCGCGGGCACAAAAATTGAGCCTGTGGATGGCTTGTTTGAAAAGCTGGCGGGCTCACCCCGACAAAATACTGCCACAGACCGTTAAAAATTGGGCGGGGCGGGCGCGTTAACCTTGTTTGCACGGGCAGGCCGGGGCGAGCCTGCTCTATTGGCCTACCTCTACCTTTGACGACCCATATTTGTGCATTGTGGAGGAGCAATTGGTACAAATACCGCACATCCGAATATTCGTAGATAAAAAATGTTTGGTTCTTGACCATAAATCATTTGTATCGGGGAGAAATTATTATAACTTGTTGGTCTGATACGAATAAGTGTTGCCGCATGCAAAATTGCATATCCCCAAACAGATACGAGGAATTTAGAATGCATAAAAATTGAACTTGCAATCAATTGGAGGCGTTTAATAAAAGATTCAGCCAAACCATTTTGTGGATAAATATGTACAACTTGATATTGAATGATTATCTCAATTGATATACAATAGTCATTAAAGACTTGTGATGAAAATTCAGCAACATTATCTAGGCGAATTTTCTTTATCGGAAAATCAGGGAAATGAGCTCGCAAGCAAATTGTTTGTGCAAGTAATCTTACAAAAGCTAAATTGCGAGTAAATAATAAGCACACATGCAACGATTTAGTTGATACATCAATTAGAACCATAAAATATATAAATGGTTCGCATGGTGGGTGTATAAATCCACATATATCTCCCTAAATTCTTTTAAAAAAAATGTAGGGTTTTCATACCCAACTTTATTTAATGAAGGCCTTGTAATTAGTTTGCCTTGAGAGCAAGCAACATATGAAAATTCACTGGTTTGAAAAATCTTCTGATTTTCATTGAATGACCACATGAATTTTCTATAATTTTCCGTATCACAAATGATCCGGGATGGCCCAACTGATCATGCCAAATTTTAAAAGTTTTAGTAGTCTTTAAACTTTCAACAGCATAAACTTCAACCATTATAATTGTTGTGTAATACAATTCAGAGGACATTACGGGTAGTCTTTTTAAGATGCATTTGTTACCCGAAATAATTGATGTAATGCATAAGTATTCTTCATATTTTTCGTTCATATTCTCAATATGATATTCATTTCGGCGAATATCTTCAAAACTCAATAAATTTTGTAGAAACTTAGATGAGAATAAAGCGACATCAATTGAGATGTGTTATCCCTCGTGGTAGTATAATTTGTACTTTTTGGGAGCCTTCAATTAATTTTGCACTATCAAATATTGTATTAAAATACGCTTCCCTTATAGATAGGAAGATAAAATATTTTTTATAATTGAATATGTTGTGTGTTGTTGCACTGTATGCGAGACATGCATCTTTTTCATTTGATTTGGATAAATCCATAGTTATCTTCAATAAATAAGTAACAATAAGAAATAAACGAAATCAAACTTATGATAAAGTAGCGATTGTATAATAAATCAAGCATAATACTGAGAGTTAGATAAAATATAAAAATGGATATTGTTGTCACTATTTATCGGATCAGTATGGACAATGAAATCGACAACATCTAAATGTGTAACATCAAATTTTTCATCGAGAAAATCATCTTGAACAAAATTCATTTCTACATTTTGCATTGAATTTTGGACAAAGTTTGTCTCCGCATTCTTCCTCTTTAACTTTTGAAGCTTAATAAAGTTCTACAAGGAGGTTTGGCGTACGACAGGTACGAGACCAATGATTGTTCATCTCACATCGATGGCTAACATTTTCTACATTCTTGTTGCCCTGGGATTCTTTGTTGCAACCTTGCAAATTATCATTTTACTCCCACTTTTGGTGGTTCTTTGTATTATTGGGATTATTGTGGCGAAAGTAAGGATGATTTCCCTGATTTTCACGTACACGACCATGGCGGGGGCTTTGATTTAAAGTATTCACATTCACTTCTGAACCACTTGAACGCGATTGATGATTTTTTATTAGAACTCGTTATTTTGTTCAGCCACAAGAAGACACGAAATCAGTTTATAGTAAGTACTCTTAAACCCCTTTTTCACAGTATTGCTACTGTATGAGCATATTAGTGACATAAAAAGTACTGAATGTTTTATCTAGTATGTCCTCATCGGTAATCTTTTCACCACATAACTTCATTTGATAACTGATTTTAAACATGGTAGGATTGTATTCGCTTACAGTTTTAAAATCTTGTAAGCATAAATGTAACCATCATAACGAGCTTTTGTAAGTATCACTGTTTTCTAGTGATCACATCTCTCTTTGAGATTTTTCCAAAGATCTGCAGAATATTTTATAGTGAGTTATTCTGCCTTGAGTCCCTCATCAATATGGTGACGAATAAATATCATAGCTTTTAATTTATCTTGTTGAGATGCTTTATTTTCATCTTTTATAGTATCTCCGAGACCCATATCATTTAGATGGATTTCCGTATCAAGAATCCATGACAAGTAATTTTTTCCATGATATCAAAAGTCACAAATTCAAGTTTAGAAATATTAGACATTATAACAATAATTAATTAACTTTAACTCATCAGAAATGCTTATAGCTCAATAGTAGAGTCGTGTTCATAAAGTGTTATGAACTAATTAATAAATTGTGTAAACAAAGTAAGAAATTTGATACGTTCAAATGGACTACCAAGAACAAATATAAATTTTCTTCTCAATTTCTTTTCTTATCCTTCTTTTTTCTCCTCTCGTTTTTTCTTCTCCTCTGTTGTACAATTTATTCAACGAATGGTTGACACATTTCTTATGCCTTCAATTAATTTTGATATTTTTCAATACTATTCAATTTAAATGTTCTATTTGCATCCATTGGCAAAATCGTTGTGACACTCATTCCATAACATCTTGCTCTTATTTTCTTCAATATTTTGGTGTGGGATAAGATAAGTTCATACTTTCTTGTAGATCACGGGGACTGTGGGCCGAGGGCGGAACTGTTAGGTAAGTGACATAGAGCATTGTGCTCTTGTTAGTTTCATGTATACTGGATGACTAAAATCATCTTGTTCCTTGATTTTTAGATATTTACATTATGGATCATTTGAATAGTGGCTCAAATTGTGAGACTCCATAATTTTATCAAACTCTAAATTAGTTCATAGTCTTAAAAGTCATTAGCAAGGGAACAACTAGATGATTAAATTGACTAGCATGTGGATTAATGCGTGATCATGTTTCACAAATTATTGATATATGGTATCTGTTTAATCACATGAAATATGAGTGTACGGGGTACATGAATATTGGACTCGATCTATTTGACTTGCCGAATGGATTGTGTTTGTGTCATCGACTAAAGTCATATAGTATTAATTCAGTTATCTCAGACATTCATAATTCTGGGTAATGAGTGTGTATTACGTGGGGTTATCAAACGCCTCTTTTGACTGAGGGCTTATAAAAGTAAGTTCTCTAATATGCATGAGTTATGCTGGAAGGTATGGAATATCAAGATGATACTTTTGTCCATCTCATATTTGAAATAAGATTATTAATATCCCTGAGCCCCTTGATGCAGACTTAATTGTTATGCGCGCAATGTGATTATTAGATAGTCACATATTAACAATTATTTACTGATATATCAAGAAAGTGATTAATGGTCAAGGATGACACATTCCTACGCTTGACATTAATCATTGGATATTAAGTGACGAAAGAATTAATACTAAATGGGATTTATAGGATCACAATTTATCTATATTTAATCGGATCATAATGCATTGCTAGATGCCGCTTATGATAGTACCGATTTAGATATGGATCCTATCAGGTCGCTCTATCTGGTGAACTGAAGAATTAAATAATTAATTATGTGAGACATAATTGGCGAATTTCACGGACGAGAATAAATTGGGAATTGGTGAGACTACCCAATTTCATTGCAATTTAATCGGGTTTAATGAGATTAAATCCGAATCTTTATTTTGCAATTGGGCTCGAGTTAAACTCAAGCCAAAATGATTTAAATTCCATTTGGGTCGTGAGTCCAAAGGAGGTAATTTAATTAAAAACGGTTTGGGGCTTGAAGCCCAAATGATGTGAGATATAAATCTCATCGGTTCGGTCGGACAAACATAAGACTTCCGCTGTGTTCTTATCTCATCGTTTTTGTTCGAGAAACAATTTCCGACTGATCAAAAACATCCGCTCGCCGTGTTTTGCTGGAAAAGGGACTATCATCCCATTCACTAGCCAGGGAGTGAACGCGGTAGAGAGTTACCTCTAGTGGGACTTCCGTGGTCTTTGAATCCCATGGTTCTTGGTTCTAATGTTTTGGAAATCATCTGGGTTCTTTGACTTCCGGCGAATTACGAGGTATGTACGGCTATCCTTTACATCTTAGAACACGGACAAACATATTTTGGGTCCGATTTCACCTAGTGGTTCGAAGTTGAAAATCTTTGAAAATCTTAGAAATTTGCCCACTTGATCCTTCAGGTTTGGGGATCAGGAGTTTGAAAGCTTTTAATGAATCTCTACTAGCAAATGGGAAGAGCGTCTGCTTACTGGAGGTTCTGATCTGGCTATGCAGATTCTGCGTTCTAAATATGGATTGGATGGTTCCTTATCTGTGGGAAGATGGAGAGAACTAAGATCACCCCAGCAAACCAGTGGCCATATAGGCAGAAGGAGGGGTAGCAATTATGCTTCTCCATGGTGGAACAACACCCAAGAACTTCTTAACTCTTATTGGTTTAACCAACCAATTGGTGTGATAGTCGGGACAGGTACAACCATCAAATTCTGGAAGGATATTTGGCTTCAAAACACTCCTCTATTTGAGCAATTTCAAAGGTTATTCGGAACTACACTAAACCAGAATGCTTTAATCTCGGAAATGGGTTGGAGGGATTCCTCTAAGTGGAAATGGTCTTGGTCTTGGTCTTGGTCTTGGAGAAGATCATTAAGACTACCTAAATTACAAGATCTTGCTTCCATTGTCTTGTTGCTGTAGAATGTCTGCATTTCAAGCACTCGCAGGGATAAGTATTGCTTTAACTCTGATTCAGAAGGAAAATATATGGTTAAGCAAGCCTATGACATGATTCTAGCTGCATCTGAATCACCTTACTCTCCTCAGGAGGCTGTTGTGCTCAGATCGGTCTGGTTGTCTATGGCTCCCAAGCAAGTGCTAATATTTTTCTGGAAACTTCTTTAAGACCTCCTTCCTACCAAAGGAGCACTCCAACTGCATCACATTATTCCTCATGCTCAGGAGATCAGCTGCACTTTCCACTTGTCAGGTACTGTTTCAGTGGATAACATCTTTAAAACTTGCCCTCTGGTTTTGCAGGTCTAGAAATCAATGAAGGAATGGCACTCATCCCCGGAGATTGATCAGCTAGCAGAAACATCAATCCCATCCCTATCGAACTTTATATCCTGAAAACCAGCTCATGCCAACGTAGTAGCTTGGAGAACTATCTGGGCAGCATTGATGTGGCTAGTCTGGAAGGCTAGAAATATGAAACACTTCCAAGACAAAGAACCTAACTACCTAAGCATTGCATCAAATATCAAGAGAACCTCTTGGTGTTAGATCTCAGCAAAAAGACAAGGCCTTTTCTCCTCTACAGATTGGCTTCTAAACCCTATTTCCTGCATTTCCTTTTAATTCATGACTTTACTCCTATGCTTTGTTTTCTAATATCTTATTCGAACTAGTCATGGTTTTAATGAGGGAATCATCTTCTGAGTATAAGGACTATGGAGCAAAAGACATTCTATTTTCTTATACACTGGCATCGTGTTGTTGTTTACTGGCATGGTGGTTCTATTGCATATTTGAGCACTGTAGTGAATAATGTGTAGTTTTTTGCTTCTGAGACTACTGTAGAGGCATGTATAGGCTTAATCCTTTTGATTACCTGTGCTATATTACTGCTCGCTCAAATCTTCTAGCACAGGTTGGTGATCAGGCCACTCTAAGCACTGACAATTCCCGGAAGCTGGGATAGTCTGAGTAAGTTCTTTATGGAAAGTGATATTTATGTATAAATGTTGTTTTCAGACAAAGAGAGCCTCACATAGATAGAGCCATGATACATTCCGGAATATTGGTAAAGGTAAATAGACTCTTTTTGTCCCCTTTTCGATGTCTGCCTGAGGACCTCTGTCAATGTTTTGGAAACGATAGCTTTCTAGTTTAACTAGTTTCTGGAACTCCGATTCTGATAAGCAGCTTTCCCCGGCAGTGGAAGAAGAGGAAGAAAGTCAAGCCAGAACCAGTCCTTCATTTTCTAGTTGCAGAAAGCCTTTCTCAAGGAAGTGAGTCAGGAATAAGATTTTGCTCTTGTGCGCTAGAGCTCAACTACTTTTTTCTTACCAGTGAATGTAAATGCGAACTCTTCAGGGGAAGTAGTTCATCCTGCGTTCACCTTCGCAGCCAGATATTTCAATCTGCACCAGAGCGGATTCACTCTTTCGAAGGATTCTCCCTTCCTCGTGTTACATCTCTTTAGCCATAATAGCCAAGTTAGAATTCCTCGTAAGATTCCAATGAGTCTTCTTTTTCTTTTTGATCTTTTCTCGTAGTGTAGCCAATGGGTTACTCTTCCTTGCCAAGTGTTGAAGCGTTGCTCAGGGATACCTGCCTCAAGCACTGCACCTTAATCTGAGTAGGATGCACATTCATAGGCTCTTAGATGCGGCATTATCGCCATTGATGGAGAATAGGTGCTCTTGGAGGATATATAAACCATGAAACGAGGGGAAGACCGTGGATCTCGGAGATCCTTGTTTATTAGGTCTGAGGTCCCGACTTGGAAGTCGCTCCCTTCTCCGTTGCTCTCGCAGCCATACACTTGCCAACCTTCTTAGTTCGCAAGCAAGCTCAAACTAAGGAATGGAAGTTACGCGAAGGGGACCGGCAATTGGGGGTGCCCCTAAGGGCACCACAGTGCGTCAGGTTGCTGTAGGAAGGGGAATTCGTCTATATCAAGGGGGAACGGGATATAAGCAAAAAGGTCCGTCTTCTGCTAAGAGTAGATCTGGTGCGGAAAGCAATGCATGCAAGGGATAGATTCGAGGGGGTGTAAGGACGATAAAAGAGATCAAAGGATCTGTTTTAATTTTTTTACACGGGGGAAAAGAGATAAAAGTCAGGCTTTTGATGTGACACATTTTAGGACCTTTGGGTGAGAGCTCTTCTAGCTATTTTTCCTTTTGATCAAAATCCGGTCTTGCAAGAAAAGAAAATTTCATATTGAGCTCCAAATATACGCTAGTGGGATGGGTTGGATCCTACTAGCCCTACCCCCCCTAAGAACCGCACGTGCGAGTTCCCCCGCATACGGCTCAAGTGATGGAGGCCTTTCGTTTGCACTTGGTAAGCGCTTCCCTAATCTTGGTTTTCTATTAAAGGCTATTGGCTCGACTTATCCTATTAGAACTTCACCTTGCGTCGTAGCATCAGTGGGTGGAGTCTCTTAAGAGAGTGGAGCTCCTGGCTTAGTATGGAGCCTTATGCTTCTCCTTCCTTAGAATGTGAATCTGGGTTACGTTATGAGAATTCGGCTGGTAAACAAAAACCACCTCGACCAGATTAGAGTAAACAACAATGTCGAATCAGGCCGACCCTTGTCGAATTCACACGCGGCCGACAGTTTGCCAAAATAAGGGAGATTTGTTGCTTACTGCTCACGGAAACATGACTCGCTCTTTCCTCTTCTAGTCCAATATATGTTATAGTAACGAGTATATCACTCCGATTGGGGTTGGGTCTTGCCTTTCCCCATACATTCATAGCGTTCGTTCTTTTGTACAGCTCGGTCGACCCTTAGACGGGGTGTTAAACAACTATAACCCCCTTATACAACTCCAGGTTACGGTGATCCCTGCCTTTATCGTTTTATGAGTAGAGATCCCCCGCTAGCCATTTTCTCTTCCTATCACTTCGTTTGAGAAATCTCATCTTACTGTACCGGGCAAAGGGGAAAGAAGGTATGGGTAGTCCCGGAACAACAATTGGAGAAGGCTCGTAGCATACCGGTTACAATTGGAAGAGACCAATGGATACTGATCATATGATTGTTTTATGCTTTGAATGAATGATAAAAGAGGGGTTTCGAGGGGGAGATTTTAGGACCTTCAAGTGAGCCTCCAAGAAAACAAAAGTCTTCGGGGCACCGCCGTTGTCACATGGGGAGGATGCACAACGCACATGGAAAATCTTCGGATATCTCTCGAGAGTGTAGTTTACGGAACGAATTGAAAGGGAATAGTGCCTCATACCAAGAGAAAGATTCTAAACAAGTACAAAGAAGACAACGAAAGAAGTGGATTTCGAACCAGCATACAGGATGAAAACGAGCTTGCAATTGGAAGGCTAACGAAAAAGTTGCCTCCTTTTTTTAGTTTTTCTTACACTGGAAAATGAACGAGTTGAGCCATTTGTGATTCCACTACGTGCCTTGAAAAAAGAGAAGAAGTTTCAACCGCAAGCACTTCTATTCTGGGAGGGTACTCTTCTCTTTCAAATCCTTAGAAAGATTGATCAATATGGACACTTCAAGATAAAAACGTGGGGGACGGTTGCTCCATCCGGATAAACGAGTGCTGCAATCATGGGAGAATAAGAACCTATCTATTGGAGGGGGATCTGTTCTCATCAACTCATTTTTGTCCGCCCTTCCTACCTACTACTTCTCGTTCTACCGAGCCCCTAGGTGTGTCATCCATAAACTTGAAGCCTTACAAAAGTCCTGGGGTGCAGCAACTCAAGTGTCTAAAGACCCTACTGCACAAAAGGCAAAGAAAAAGATGCGTACAAACTATTTAAGTTAAGGCAGAAGGGATTCGAACCGGACCAATAAAGTCTAGTAGCTTTGAGTGAAGCATTACAATAATTGGCTCAACCCTTATCGAGAACCAAAGAGCGGTCCACGGAGTTGCATCCCTACTAGCTGACATCTTTACCAAATCTCTTGAAAAAGCTCAATTTGAAAATATAGGAGTTCTTTAGGGTACCCCGTCTATGCTATGAGTTAGCTTAAACTTGTCAAAGAAAAGACAAGTTATGGACCCTCCCCTTCCATACCTCGTACGGAGTCTTGTCTACTGATTTGGTGGGAACTCTATTCAAAGTGAAAAGAGTTGTCTCAAGCGCATCTACCAAAAAGGATAAAGGGAGATCTACCTGACTCATCATCGACCGTACCATATCCAATAATGTACGATTTCTGCACTCAGATACACCATTCATCTATGGTGTTCCGGGTGCAGTTAATTGTAGAACTATTCTGCAACTCTTTAGATAATCTGTAAACTCAATGCTTAGGTATTCGGCACCACAGTCCGATCGTAGTGCCTTAATCTTTATTCCAAGTTGATTTTTGACCTCATGCTGGAACTCCTTGATTTTCTCCAAGGATTTCGATTTGTGCCAAACTTGAATTGCATTTGCCCTTTTGCCAATCTTCTACTTACTTTAAGTGTCTGCATATTAGTACAAATATGCGCACCTACTCCTGAGTCCACGACCCAAGAGCCAGTAGATGACATAACAGTATTTATTTCAACAACATGAATACCTGAGGATGACGTTCCTAACGCCTTTTGCTTATTCAAGAACTTTGGACATTCTCTTTTGAAATAGCCCTTGCCATTGAAAAAGAAACGAACAGTGTCCATAGTTGGTGCAGAAATCTTCTTTGGCTTGGGTGTACTTTTGCTCCCAGCCAGAGTCTTACCCTTTCCCTTTGCCTTCTTCTTACCCTTAAACCTATTTTTCTTAACTTTCCCACTTTGCACTGACACCGCAAGCACATCAAGCGCCTGTCTGATAGAAGTCTCAGCCGTAGAAAGCAATGAATGCAACTTATTCAACAGCTTCACAACTCCCGCCATATTGTAGTTCATGATAAACATTGAAAAACTAGATGACAGGGAGTGCAATATGAGATCGGTGCACAGTTCTTGGTCGATGACAGAGCCCAACTTTCCAAGTTGGTCTATGGTGCCCATGAATTTTTTAACGTGAGTACTGACTGAGGCCCCCTCAGCCATCTTATAATCAAATAGTTCCTTTGCGATACGATATTGCTCACAACGTGCTTGCTCTTGAAGCATGTTCTTGAGCTGGTGTATCATATCGAATGCTCTCCAATCCACAAAGAAATTTTGACGCTTCCAAGGCATGGACTTTCTTTTGATGTTTTAAAATAATTTTTAGATTATGGTACCAATCAGAAAAATTGGAGCCGTTCAGTTTGTTTGGTTCAATAATAGAAGCAAGAGGGTAATTGGGAAGGGATCTAGTGATCATATCTACATAGAACAACAAACAAATGCAAAGATTCAGTTTAAATTCATGGTTTTGTGTTCAGTTCAAAAATTGTACTAAACAACCTACTACATATAGCATGTCCCCCTATGTAGTAGGATTGAGATCCATATTTTACTAACTCAAGCCAGTGTCAGCGTAAACTTGGATTAGGCTTATTTAGGTAAACCATCCTTATTAATCACACACCCTGCATATGATTCTCAGTTTGTTGAACAACACACCGTGTTGATAAACACATTACACTAGGGCTCTAACACGGTTTGGTAGCCCTATCAGACAAACCTACTCTATGTGCCCCGCATGACCCAAACTACTAGAGGATAAAGGTAGACACCTACTGAGTAAGATCACGTCATCCCAATTCCAATAGTTTGAAAAGGAAAGAGTAGGAAGTGCAGTATGTCCTAATTTTTATCTGGGACTAGAATAACGCTTTGTTTAACCTAAATCTAGGTTAGCATGCATTTTCGTTCCAAGATGTGCAACTATTGCCCAAAGCATGAATGAAGTATTTATTTAAATAAATAAATAAATACTTTAATTTAAATAATGGCATATCATGCAATTATTTCTGTTGAGTAGTATGACATCTCATGGCACGTTAATTCCTTGAATAGTTGGATGTCTTCTCGAGTCTTCATCCCATGAGCTCAAACTAACATACTAACTATACAGGGACATGAGCCTTTAAACTTCGGCATAAACAAGTTGCCGGATTTAAAGCAATGGCATAAACATGTTGCCATAAATTAGCCAATGTCTTAAACTAGCCATACCCCAAAAAAATAATAATAATAAATTTTAAAAGAGCTATGTCATACTACCCAACAGCCTGCAAAACCGAGTTAACACAAGGTATGATAGGGAAATGAGGAGCAAGAATACTTGCAGTAGAATCAAGCTTAGCTATGAACCTGCTCAGATCCAAGTGTGGAGTATAGGGTGTGCTGACCGTGGGAGGATTCAGGGAATTAAAAAGATCATATACAGTTGGAAGTAGAACAAGGCGAAGAAGAAGAGGGAATGCTTATGAATCTAGCTTGTGAAGGAAAATCTAGGAGACGATGAACACCAGGTTGATAAAGCAGTATGTGAGGATCAGGGTAGGGTGTGAATTTGGGGTGAAATTTTGGTTATATGGGTAGCACCACAACACATTATTGCCAACCATATTTCTTAGACTATTCGGAGTTGCTAGAAATACAGAAGCATATATTACTGATCAAGGATATTGGGACACAGAAACGGGTACATGGAAGTGGACTTGGAGTTGGAGGAGGCTGCTGAGAGATATTGAACTAATTGATCCGGATGATATGATTTGTTTCTTGCAAGATAATTCTATCAGCTGCACAGGTCAGAAAGGATATTACTTTGAGGCGAACCAAGAAGAGGCTTACACTATCGAAGGAGCTTACAGTTGGGATTTGTGTATAATTTAGAAACTTTTCTCAAGAACAAGGTGGAATATCAAGAGAACATATACATATGCTAGGATTAATTGGCAATAACATGAATCTAAGCTTAAAGGATTGAAGAAATTGTACCTCAATTCCGGAGTTGAAATCTTTCTCGAATCCTTTTCAGTTGTGATCCCAAAATCATTTTCAGTTGTGATCCCGAAATGCCTCTCAACTCCTTTTCAGTTGTGATCCTAAAATCCTTCTCGAATTCTTTTCAGTTGTGATCCTGAGTCTCTAATTGAGAACACCTCCAATGTGTTCACTCCTTGGCAGAATTGAGATGACTGCTAGACCTCTGTTCGTGATAGACAGAGTTACATAAATTTGATTTTTGTACTTTTCAGAATTTCAGTCGGGGTCTATCCCGAGAGAAGAAGAGAGATGAGAGCTTTTATCATGTTGGGAACATGAGAAACGGCGTGGGGTGTGGGGTGTGGGAGTTGTGATTTATCCACAACTCCCTCACGTGGACACAAGGGATTAAATCTCTTGTGTCCCCAATTGAGCTTTCCTAGCCCAGTTGGATTAAATCTCCAATTGGAGGCCCAATTCATTACCCCCTTGAGTTGAGCTCAATCTCGTCGAGGCCCAATTCGTTTTTCTCGAACGACGCCCGGCAGAATGGCACGAATGGTGTGCGGCCGAAGTGATACGCTCACCTCGTCAGCCTCTCGGTCACACGGACGGTGTATGATTGTATTGTGCATAGAAGAACGACACAATGGTTCGCTAAGTAATTCTCTTTACTCAATAAAGGAAAACAAGGCAGGACTCGATATCTCTCCCAACCCCTTACAAAGCTCGAATGATCCCTCTCAAGAATCCCCCTAGCCGGAGGACCTTTTTTAATTCAACGCCTCTTACAAAAGCACTCCCTAACTTCTCCGAAGTATAGTGGACGAACTCTTGCTTCTCCCTCAATGCTCTATCGTTTGCATTGAGACCGAATGGTCTAACTCTGCCAATAGCTCTCCTATTTATAGAGGTTCGACCTCCCTAATATTTGGATCCCTATAAATTTTTTATGGTAGATAGGAGCTAAGTTTCCTGTCTTTCACTACCTTGGAAGAAATGGTGGTTTCTATATTTCCATATGCACCAAATTAAGGCTAACCATAATGTTTTGCAAGCTTCAATGTTGACAGCATTCGGTTTGGTCTCCAAGAAGATATGTAAGGTTGGCACTTCAACGTTGACAGTATTCTCCTGCCTATGTTGCCGAGGGAAAATCCTTCTTGTCCGCAACAATCTTCCATCTGCACGATGAACTCGAACTCCATCTCCTCTTGGCACGTTTCATGACCGACTTCTTCAAACCTCCATTTCAACTGCATCAATGCCTTCAGAAAGCCCACTTGTGTGGTAAGAATGGACTCCAATCAACCAACCTCATAACTTGGCCAAGAGTTGTTCATGGGTGACCCTCATCGGCCACTCCCGAACCAAAGTCATAATCTTCAAAATCTGCCTCGAGCATTCATCATCAAATAGCCCTTTGAGCGATGGAAGTGAAGTTCGTTTGCCCAAAATCTCCAAAATGCACGGCCAACTCAAAACCTCTATCTCATACGCGCGGTGTCTGCCAACTCTGCGACCGGCGCGCACACACGGGCGCGTGGTTGTGTGCCTTGTTCCCGGCAGTGCCATCTCGCTGCCTTGTGCCCGGCAGTGCCATCTCGCTTCCTTGCCTCGCCAAGGCAGCCTCGTGTGGCCCTTGGTGCGCTAGGCATCCCGTGCCGGGGCCGTGTCAAGATTCACGGTTGTGACAAACCACCCCCACCGGATGAAGTCGATGCCCTCATCGACCGTTCATGAACCTTACTCTTCTCCTCATAGGGTCCGTTTGGTAGCAGGTTTGTAGGTGTATTAACCTGATTTACCTCTAGTAATCCGTGTTTGCCTGGCGTTTGGTACCCCGTTCAGTAATCCGCATGCCCGTCGGATTACTCCTTAGGCAGGGACAAACCCGGGTAAAATACCAAAATTTAATCCCACCATCATGGTGGGATTGTAGTAAACCAAGTTCACCCGGGCATGCGAAATACCATATTTAC